>CM047584.1:6070668-6081405 GCA_026184515.1 Peronosclerospora sorghi | reverse complement strand
TACACTGGTACAATCTGGTCAACAATTTTCACTTGCACTTCACCACAGCCGCCCTGAGTCTGGTCGTAGCCGTGCAACGGTAGCGACCCGATCTCACCACATCCCAGATCTTCGCAGTAGCGGACATCACCGATGGACAGATCTTCGAATCCGCCTTCTCCAGGTACTTGTCCTTGTACACCTGATCATCGTGTAGCCTCTCTTGACGTTCGTTTCTGCAGGTGCCCTGTGTTCCCAATCGCCCCATGTCGATTCGCCTCCCCGATCGGCCCTATCTGACAGCCCTCGTAACACTTCAGATTCCGACACACCGGATGGGCATCGGATCGGGGCCGATCAGCTCCAGAAAACAGTCCGGGAGCTCCAGTCGCAGTTGGACATAAAGACTTCATCACTCCTGCAACTGCGGAAGGAGGTGGATACTTTGATCCCCGTGTCCACTAAGTTACAGGAGGTGATCGTTGATAACGCGCATCACCGGGCCCAGATCGCCCAACAAACAACGAGAGGTAAGCTGATCGGTCTGTTTTTCGTCTTGGATCTGCTCTAACCTTCTTTTGCGTGCAGATCAGTTGTCCACCGACATTGCCAAAACGATCGACGCTTTATTCTCGGCTGATCGGCAGTCGCATGACCACTGCGATCAGCTCCGACCGATCATGGACGGGATGATCGGCGCACGGCATAATCTGTCTCTCTTGGAGGCCTACCGGTCACAACTCCGGGAACAGCTTGCGCTGGTCAACCGGCAGAGGTTGGAGGAACAGTCCGATCGGACTTTACTCCGCACCCAACATGGTGACCTGGAGAGGCAGATCAGCGAGTTACAGGTCGTGGTCAGGGACCAGATCGGGAAGGTCGAATCCTTCCAGAGCCGATCGGACGCCTGGAACCAGGAGTCAAACCGTCGTTGGGCGGCCGTATATCGGTGCTACCAACAGTTGACCGACTTGTTGTACCGGCGTCCGGCTGCAGGCTCTAGCGTTGACCGATCTACATCGGTCGCTCTGATCGATCTGCACCAAGATCGGAAACGACGCCATTAATTTGCCAAAAGTCAATATTCCAAAATTCCACAAGTTTACAAGAAGCGTAAGGACGCGTCGGAGGCTCAAGGGCGCGGGGTATAGCGCGCTACTCCGAACTCGAGGAGAAGCGAGCGGTGCTTCAAAAGAAGGCCAAGACGCAGGCGGATCTTCCAAGCCCAAGATCGGACGCAGGTTACACGTCCATCACCGTCAAATTGCATGCGTCCTTACGCCCCCGCGCTGCTCACACCAAACGTATGGAGATCTCCTCCGTAGAGGACTCGGGGATCGAATCGGGAGATTCTGAGTTCTTGTTCAATGCTTTGTCCAATTCCCGATCTGATCACCGCCGAGGTCCTGTTCCCGAGAAGTCTCCATCGGGGGCTGATAAGGTGATCAGATTCCAGGGTGATGGTATTGCACGGACGCGTAAGTCAACCGGATAGGTGACTTCATTCCATCCCGGCACATCTAGGTTGCGTCATCACGCCCGATTGAAAGGGGTGTTGGTCGGAGGTCGACCTCTTCCATCGCTGACTTCAGATGCCACTTTGCCATGGTCACCGGGGCAGATTGGTAGCTCGCACCGATCCGCCCTGACCAAGCAAGATCTAGCCCGGTCGATGTCCCGACCAGATTTCTGGCTCTTCCCTCCAGCTTTGAAAACCCCTGACCCGTCTGCGTGGCGGGCGGATCTAGTCACATGACCGCAAATTTCCCGTCTGTATGCAGATCGACCATGGGAAGTGCTGCTCAGCGCCAAGTTGGACTCCATATTCACGTCGGCTCCTTGGATCGATTCGCTTCTGGGTCGACTTCGGGCCTTTAATACAGCCGACTGCCAGTCGATCTGGGAGTCTACCCATTATCTCCTTCCTTACCGCGGGTTGGAAGTTACGTGACCAAGACCTGATCCTGTTTCAGAAGCGCCGGAGTCGGGCGGGCGAGGCTTGGCTGGCCCTATGCCAGTTTATTCGGAAGGGATGCCGGCCCGCGAGTGCGACATCAACATTTTCCTGTATCTGGTGTTTCTCATATAGCCAAGCGTCGCGTTGAAAGCCCCGGGGCGTTGACTGAGGACGGCATCTGGTATCCCGGTCTCCATTGTGACGAGCCGATCGCAGACCTGAAAGACGCCTTGATCCAGATCGATCGGAAGGATCCCCGGCGCAATCAGCACCAGAACCAGATCGAAGACCATCCGGCGTTGACTATCGGTCGTCTGTGGGGTGATTGCGAATCTTGATGCAGCAGTTAGTTGACCGGACAATCCATAATATATGTCATCTTTATTTAAAAATTCCTGATCACCTGATCACTTGATCAAACTTCATCACTTTCTCCAAACTTGCACCAACACGTTATCACACACATTTCCATCCACATCGCGAAAAATATCACCACGTTCGTCATTCCACTACTCCAGTTCATCACAGTTCATCACACTAATTCACAATAATTCAGACCTTACACATATTCACACCGATCGATATACTAATCGGTGCTACTGCGTGTCTTGATCTTCATCTTCATGATTCTGCATCACTGCGAAGCGATTCCGACTGACTCGTTCTCGCTCGAACTCTCGTATCAGTGCTCCGTAATTTAGATCGAGTTCGTCGATCCAAGTTGCTTCGTCATGATCCTTCCAGCGGACCAGATATTATCGGTGGGTGCGACCGAAACGCGTCTTCTTGACCGATCGGACATCTAGCACCTTTTACACCTCGAATTCGTCCTCTTCCAATGGCCTTTCCCAACTGTCTTCCGGCAGCAGAGCTTCGTCAAAATCAAATCTCTCCGCTTCATCCACCAGACAGGGCATTTTAGGACGATCGGGGAACTCTCTGACCAGATTCAGTTTGTACACATGCTCGATCGGAAAAAAAATTATAATCCGTGCCGATCGGGACGGGCAGCATGCTCACCGATCGGCTCTGCTACACGGAAAGGACTGTGCCACATATGAGCCATCTTCTTTGCATAGCCTTCCTTGACCCGATCGAGGTATAACCATAACCTCGCCCCTGGTTCAATACCATGAGGGCGGACCTGATCGTTATTCCGATCTGCTTGATCTTGCGTGGCCTAACGCAACTTTTCATTGACGACTTCTTTCGCATGCTGATAATGCTTCTGGACCTGCATGCGCCAACGACGGGCATCGCGATCGCGGGTCCGAGTGCAGCCGATCGGTATCGCCGCTTCAAGTGTCGATCGAGGGTCCCATCCATACGCCAGATAGAAATGCATTTCTCCTCGGACCCGATCGGTTGAAGAGTTGAGTGCGAATACCAGTCTCTATGCATACTCATCTCAGTCACGTTGGTCCGGATCGGCCACATACATCTTAATCGCCCTTGTTATTGTCTGCACCATGCGTTCAGCCGATCCGTTCGCTTGCGGACGATATTCCATCGTCGCGCTCTGCTTCTGGCCTAGCATGTTATTCAACGATCGGAACACCTCAGCCATAAAAACGGGTTCCCGATCGTGTCTAATAACTTCGCTGGCGCCAAACCTTCTGAACACGCATTCCTCGTAACTCTGGGCGATGTGATCCGCAGATCGGGCTTCACTAGCCTTTGTGATCACCAGACCAGTGAATAGGTTGATCCAGATCAGCAGCTCAGTGTTGCCGCGTGTCGATCTGGTCAGTAACGGTATGTGATCTATTGCTATCACCTGGAAGGGGTAAGTAACCTCAATATTTCCGGGAGATCGGCCCTTGGTTATCGGTCTGCTCTTTCCGGTCTCGCAATTTGTGCAACAACCCACATATTTCTGCACGCTCCGAAAAAGTCCTCTCCAGTGAAAGTGGGCCCTGATCTTGTGGTATGTCCTGCGTATGCCTTGATGTCCCCCTTCTAGACTCACATGGTAGTGATGAAGGACATCCGGCTGTAGAAACTCAGGGATCAACAGTTTCGCTAGTCGATCTCGATCGGCACTGTCTTGATCAATGTCACGGCAGTAATACAGCAATCCATTGTCGTCCACATCGTCCTGTCCGCGATCTTGGTGCACTCTTTCGCCTGATCATTTGTTACCTTGGACAGTTCACCGCGCAGATAGGCCTTCAAGTTGACGATCCACTCTTCTTCGTCCTGCCCCTTGAGGATCCGTTCCTCCCTTAGCTGTTGTACAACGTAATCACTCAGCCTTTCCTTTGGGAACGATCGGCGAGACTTCCATGTTCTCGATATAGTTGTCGCCATCACATGCACCTGATCAGGGCTGTCCTTGGTCTTGATCAACTCCGGGAGCCTGTTTATGTTCATAAGTTCATGTAGAACGGCCTCCTCGGTGATCGTCGCCCCGATCTGGTCCCGCATGGCTTGGGTCGCGAGGTGGTCGGCGCTCCTGTTCCAATCCCGTTTCACGTGCAATAGCTCGTGGTTGGGATAGTCTTTCAGTGCCTTCATCACCCGATCATTTAGCAACTTCAGCCGTGGCGCCTTACAGTCGATCTCCCCGGTGATATGCCTTATCACTAGGTTGGAGTCACCACATATGATGATACGCACCTTCTTTTGTGATGACAGAAGATCAAGACATAGAAGGAGTACCCGATATTCCGCCTCGTTGACCGTTATGTAAGGCGTGAAATCGGCGGCGGCTGCTACTATAGACCATTGTGGTAACTTCCACAGTATGGCACTATAGGCGCCGACCTTCTTCTTCACGCTAGCCGATACGTCGAAACTCAAAACAGGAGTTCCTCATCCCGATCAACGATCGGTGGCGGCAGCGAGATTGACTGTCGAGGTTGCTTCCTTGGGGCAATCGCCGTCAGAGCCTCATCCACTTCAGACCGAGGGGTGATACTGGCAGCCAATATGCCCAATATCTCCTCCTCTCCCTTGTTGCACTTGACGACCTCGAGGGATCACTGTGACATATCGCTGACCATCTGCCTAGCCGACCGTCCATCCCATTGGCTGATAACAGCCAGGTTAATGTCGACTTTCTCGAAAGAACCTTTACAGATCGGCCGACCAGTAGGTTGTAGCACACATCCAAAATCCGTAGTACAGCCAGAACTTCCTTTTCGACGATCCCATAGTTAACTTCGTTAGGCTTCAATGTCCGGCTCGTAAAAGTGACCGGATGGTACACACCATCATGTTCTTGCACTAGAGTGACAGAAATGGCCCACTTAGTGGCGTAAACAATGACGATCGGCATTTTTTTCGGATCGAAGTGTCTGAGAATCGGTGCCGTCGCCATCTTGGCCTTAAGCATACCGAAAGCAACCTTGGCACGCTTCATGTGGTCATCTGCCTCCACCTGCGGGAAATCTGCGGACAGATCAGAGTCGCAGCCCCCTGTAAAGTTGCCCGATCTCCTTCGCGCAACATATGGTAGTCGACTTCCCGTAGCTCGTACAGCACGGCCGCGTAAATCGCGAAGTCTTCAATGAAGCGGCTGTAGTAATTTAAGCTCCCTAAGAAGGACTGCATTGCCTTCAATGATCTGGGAAACGGGAGGTTGCTCAGTGACTCCAGATCCTTGGGATTGGCCTCCAGCCCACTGATCGACACCATATGACCCAAATAGGCGACCTTGGACATGCCCCAAAAATTCTTCACAGCACTGATCGACAGGTTCCAGCGATCGCATGTCTCTAACAACCGTTCGACCTTTTCGCACAGATCGCTCCATGACGAAGCAGGGATCAGTATGTTGTCGATATACGATCGCCTCCCCAGAACGGACGGTCTCCTTTCCCGATCGGGTTCACCCTCTGTAAATACATCATGGTTTTCGGTGGGGTCCCGATCGGTACTGATCTTGAAATGCCTATACAGTGCGTTGTCGATCCGCCTCTGGTAGATATGGGGCGCGTTCTTCAAACCGAACGGCATACGGTTCCATTCGAACAGACCGAACGGCGTAACAAATGCGGAAATCTCTCGAGCCCGATCGGTCATCGAAACCACCCAAAATCCACTTGCCATAACCAGCGAGCAATAACATAGGGTATTATCGAGATCTTCTAGCATATCGCTGATCAGCGGCATCGGGTACACCATAAGCTTGGTCAACCGATTTACCAACCGATAATCGATACACAACCTGATGTCGACCCCGTTCTTCTTGATCACAATCACGATCGGTGAGGCCCACGGCGAGGTCGACGACTTAATGATCTTGGTAGACAACAGTCCTTTAATAAGATCGGACAGTTTTTTGCGGTACTTTGGCGCTACATGTCGTCAACGCTGGGAGATCGGCTTGGCATCACCCACTTCAATGTCACAGATCGCTTCGCGAGCAGCAGGGGGTAGGGCGTTGCCTTTCCCGATGAGCAGATGTTTCTTTTTCCATATGAACTTCTTAGCTGATCGATCTGGTCGGGACTGTTGACATCCCCATCACCCACTTGCAGATCGTCCAGGGTTACTTCGGGCGGATCAGCAGACACTTCAGGGAGGACTGCCATCTGGCTCTCCAACTACTGAATATACTGATCCCCGCCCTCATGGATACAAACTTGATCGTCTTCTGGGTCAATATCACCCAAACCGTCCTGATCGGTTGAACACTGCTGTTCCCGATCGGCTGGCTGCCTTTCAACGACATCGATCTGCTTAGGCGCGCCATAGTGGTCCGCCCCAGCAATGCCATGTTTCCCTTTTTCTATTCCCGGCTCTGCTGTCACCTGTTCTTGTGTCGCCACTACGTTGACGAACCTTGGCTCATCTGCTTGATGGTCCACCGTGTCCGGAGACTGCGGTGCCTTTCTTCGAACTAATAACATCTTCTTTGGGGTTACATAGCTGCGTCGTTCCACAATAGGTGAGGTATCTTCTTCCACCGATCCATCATCGCTGATCAGATCGTGGTCGCTTGGTATGCTAATTTCTCCCACTCAACATACCGTCTCGATCCGATCGAGACGAACCCCATCTTTCTTGGAACTTTCCCTTCCGCCAGCCACATGCCAACAATAGTATTATTGTCGATTGTAAGCGTCTTGTCACCGATATTAGTGACTCGAACAAAATCATATCGGCCGGCGGTCTCCACAAAGGTCGACACCCACCGATCGCCCCTGGTCACCCATAACTTCCTTGATCGAAAACCTTTGTCGACCGGGGTATCAGTGAATTGGCCAACTGGAATGGTGACATCTTGGTCCCACCTGACCAGATCGGTGTGTGATCCGTATAGGGGCCGCCGACAAGCTAACTGGATCTGGACCTCATCCGGGAGTGTAAGCACTCCATGAGACAGATCAAGGCGAATACCTGCCGGCACCATGAAATCCATGCCTAACAGGTCATCCTGACCGGCCAGCTTGCCAACCCAAGCACTGAAGAAGTAGACCAACGAACCCGATAGGGTGATCTTCACGCGCGTCCTTCCTTTGGTCATGTAAGAGTTTTCACCGATTCTGACGCATTCTTGTCTCTGGGTGTCGTCGTCTATACGACATCCGACCTTACGAGCAAAGGCGGAGTCGATAATTGAGACCTTAGACCCAGAGTCGAACAACATCGTTGCCTTCTGGTTGTTTATCTTACCACAGGCTTTCGCCTGCTTGAACCATTTGTCGGGCGCATGATACTTCCAGTGTCCGCAAGACTCCCCAGGCAGCATATCCAGCTGCATGATCACCTTCGATCGGGAATATTCATCGGTCGTGAGATTGTAGACCGGATGATCCCGATCGACGCAATTGAGAATAGAACATGTATTTTTGGTTTTATTCTCCTTGCCGACATATGCATAGATGCCAAGCGTAGATCGCTCGGCTCGATCCAGATTCCAACCTGGCGAGCGTTCTAGTTTAACATCTTCTCAACGTCAGGTGGAAGCATCCCCGCGTTATTATCCGGCACATACCATTTGCGCATCATATTGAAGAACTCTTCTATCTTGCACTGGCCGGCCTCGTGTATCTCTCCACATGACTTGCACACGAAGAGGCAGTGATCGTTGGGGTGGACGCGTCTTTCGCACTTCTTGCATATCAGCTTCTTCCAGAAGTCCCCACCATCGTGCTTGCTTGACCCGCATTGAGAACACTTCTTGCGAGGTCGGTCCAGATGGGACTTGTTTCCACGCCTTCCCTTCCTATCTGTCTGGTTAGGCGTCGATCTGGTTCTTGGCGTAGGTTCCGTGACGAAGTTGTGACGATATTGGTCCTCGTCTGACTCCCGAATGGACTGGCCGCTACTTTCTTCTTCCGATCCAGTGCTGTCTTCAGTCGCGATCGCCTTAACAGCACGAGCCGATCTGGTCGGGGGCCTCTTCACCGGATCGGTCTGGGTATTAGATCTGTAGCAACCCGATCCAACGGCGCCCTTCTCCCTCATGCTGCGTGAGTGTTGCAACGTCCGCAACGTCTGCTCCACTTCCCCTACATCTTTGAGGCACAACAGATTGAGCTGATCTGCCAGCTCTTGGTCATCAAGGGTATTGATATAGTGACCTACGTGCTCCATAGCGGCACCGGTCGGCGGGTTGCCTTCCTTGATCACTATCCCGGCGCGAATTTCAGCCACGTTCAAACGGTGCATGTACTCAATCGGCGTCTCGTCGCCCCGCTTCCGCATATGATGGTATTTGCGAGCGGTAGAGAATCCGGAGTTGCAGTACTGCCCCTCAAATTCTGAACATAGCAGATCCCAGTCAGATCGGACATCCCGACTCAACTGTTGGATCCAGTTCGCAGCCGTTCCTTTCATCAGATCTCTGAAGATCAAACACCGTTCCTTTTTTGGTGTCTGATCCGGAAAGAAAGCAGACTTAACCCGACCAAACCACGAGCTGGCTTGCTCCTCGTCGGCGTCATTGCCAGTGAAATCCTTGAGATCAGTGGTCGCAGCCATGCGAATGCGTGGGATCGAAGTAGATCCAAAATCAGAGGCGGTCATAGAGGCTAGGTTAGCCCTGCGCGTTCTGCCCGCACCTGCACCGTCTGACCCATAGTGGTCATCCGGATCGCCGATCGACTCCATGTCAAAATCTCTGTTTTTGCTTGATCGGCGCGGTCGGGCTGGCTTCGGCTTGCGTCTTCCTCTTCCAACTGGTCTTCCACCTCAGGTAGACTTATCCGTTGATGCCACTGACTCCATATCAACATCCCGGCAAGTATTGACATTTTGCCGGGCATATCGGTCCTGGGCATGCGGGCGCGGAGACGATCGGTATCGGTCTCCCATGAAACGCTCCATCATTGCCTCAAACATGGCTTGGACGTTAGCTTGGGTCATGGGCAACGTGTTGGAATCCTCCTTTGGAGGTACTGAAACCTGTGGGGGCTTCTGGGGCCACGACCGGCATGCAACCCCATGCTGCCTCACGTCCTTTTTATGCCCATGGGGGTATGATCCGCCACCATGGTCATCCGCTCAACACCGACCTCCAACTCCGATGAGCTATTAGAGGCAGGTGGAGACTAATACAGCGATTTATCATCGGAACACACATCTTCGTGTGCTGCCGTGGCCTCAGCGACCTTCAATTCCACGGTGGGAGTTTGTCAACGAACCGCCCCAACCAACGGCACCAAATTATCATGGAGGGTCGACATCGACATCTCCAGCTTCCAAGTGTCCAGATCAAACAGTTTATGCACGTTGGAGAGGTTTTGCACTTTTATGCCGACCTCGGCCAACATCACCAGCAGGTTCTTCACCAACAGCAACGGCCGATCGCTTTGGATCGGCTCGGTGGTGGGTCCGAGAAGGCGATCGGGAATCTGGGGGTTTAAGATCTGCATGACCTTGTCTTCACGAATAAATCGCTTTAACTCGTGGATGTAATACATCCTTGTCAGGTCTTCTTCCTTGATAACCCCATCCCCTACCTGCGACATTTCTTCCAAGTCGTCTTCATCGGGCGGCATTCCGAGCCTCTGCATGGGCACCTTGGGAGGGTGGATCTGATCGTTCCGATCAGCCTCCAAGTCGTTTTCATCTTTTATTTTTCCATCAAAACGTTCATTCAAATGCAAAGGATCAGGACAAAAGTCCTGATCCTTTCCGGAACTATAGCAAGACTTGCTATAGTCTCGAACGGCTCCGGTGGGAGCCTTATGGGGAGGAAAAACTTATTAATCCCGATCTGGTCCTCCACCCGGCCAGATCGGACATCGCCATCCTTATCGACAACGATAACATAAGGCGATAGCCGTTCCTTATGTCCTCTCCATAACGATTCCACATTTAATTCGTTATAATCAATTCCTGACGAGATATCATCTCGGTGATATCCACGATCACCAAGTGATCCGGGCACGCGCACCATTGCGGTGGAGTCAAGTTCAAAATCGAACACCGTAGCGTCGAGAACCTGACCACCATCGTGCCCAGCCTTCCAACGACGGGGGGGGGGTACCCCGCGAACCTTCGCCTACGATCCGATCGGATCGTCCGCTGCTAGAAGACGACCGATCATCAGCATAGGACGCCTGGTCCGATTTCTGCGTCTCCATCTCACATTGTGTACCCGATGTAATGGGCTGGTTTCACACTTGGTTGATCGTCGCTGGGAATTGATGTGGGTCTAAAAATGTGAGACCGTGCTGGGTAGTGTACCCTGGGAGGAACTCTTCGCCATGGGTACGGGCAGACCAATCATACTACGAGTAAGTATAATCCAAAGGGCAGATCGCTTAACCGATCGTAGAGCCCAACCAATGCGAGAATAAAAGACGAATATTCCAATATGAGATCCAAACGAGAACGTGATAAAC
>CM047584.1:6011495-6043414 GCA_026184515.1 Peronosclerospora sorghi | reverse complement strand
TGGTTGCTGATCATGCACCCGATATCATGGTGAATTAAGCTGAATACCATGGATTTCTTTTAAGTTTGGATCTATTGTTGCGATACCTCAAGGGAAGGATGATCGTGTGTGGAGATTCGAATTTGGTAATCCGGCAAATGCGCGGTGAAATAGAGTGTAAAGCTCCGCGATTGCAAGTGTTTGCAACAGCGTGCGTTTAACCTCCTTTGCGAATGGACTGATCATGATCTGGTGCATGTTACAAGAGAGTGGAATAATAGTGCAGATCACATCACCACTATAGCCATGCAGGGTGGAACAAGATTTGAAATTGATGACGAGAAACAGCTGGAGGAATTGGCCGACGTCAACAGGTTGTCGGAAGTGATCACGTGGAAGGAAGATCCCACTGCCCTACAAGTGCTAGTGATGACACGATCACGTAACCTCCGTCAGCCGCGACCGTCAACGTGGCCCGATATATACATAGCCGGGATAAGGGCGGAACGGGTGAAAAAGGCGCAGGACGAAGAAAAATGGATTCATGATTTGCGAAGTTATCTGTATGGTGACGTCTCACAATTGAGCGCACACGAGGTAAAGGATTGCGAAAATTGCTGACAACTACGATGTCGTCGAACAAGGATTGTTAATCTACGGTGGGAATGTTGATAAAGGAAAATCCAACGATGACAAAGATGATCAAGACGATCGACAATCTTCGATTAAGCTGGTCTTCCCGAGACCCTACATGCAGATGTCTTCCACCATTATCATGTGATCTTGGAAGGAGGACACCAAGGCATAGGGCGTACATATAAGCGGATCAGACGATACTTCCATTGGCGTGGTCTATTCCGAAGTGTACAAAGGTTTGTTGGACAATGCGCAGATTGCGAGACGGGGAAGGACAAACTTACGATCAAGGGCATGTCGCCGGGGAATATCGAGGCTACGTACCCATTCCAAGTGATAGCCATGGATCATATCCCGTCACTACCCCGATCGACGGATGGACATACTGAACTGCTGATTTGGACGGATCTGTTCACGGGTATGGTGATCGCGAAAGATGGATCGTCCCGAACAGCGCCGAAAGGCGCCGAAAATTATGCAGAATGTGTATTTCGACAATTTGGGGCTAGTGATGTGATCAGACATGATCGGGAGCCCGGTTTCATGTCGGAAGTATTTCGTGCGCTCAACAAGATCGTGAGACAACGACAGAGTGCCACTATGGCATACCTTCCACAGGCGAACGGCAAGTCGGAAAGGACGGTGCAGAAGATTACACGGGAAATCAAGATGTATCTATCAGGTGTCGGCCAGAAAGATTGGAGCTTGTATGCAGATCGTCTGGTATTAGCGCTGACTCTACCCCTAATCGCATTCGCGGAGAGACACCATTTTATTTGGCGTATGGGTGGGATCCGCGATCGTTGTTGGAATCGACATTACAACTGGGTGGAATTCGGCGTAAGGACCAAGATGCTCGTCGGTGGAGATATAAGTTGCAGAAAGACTACAGATACGCCCGCGACCAAGTGAGCAATCGATTGCATCAAGCGATAGCCGAGCAAGCTGAGAGGAACAATGATCAAGTGACACCACACAAGATCGAAACGGGATCAAGGGTCTGGTTATATCTTGATCGGGTGAAAGAAGGGTTCGCGAAGAAACTGGCGCATATGTGGCATGGACCCTTCAGAGTCGATGAGGTGATCGCTAATCATGCGGCGAGATTGGTTACAGCCGGCACCGACTATCGTATGTTCCCGGTGGTGCACCTGTCCAAGTTGAAATTGGTCAAGGAATTTCCCGATCGTCCTACTACAGCGTTAGCGGCTGGGGTAGAAGATCGTTTCGACTTCGATGAGGCTTTGCTACCCGAAGACAGCTGGGAAAGGACGCTGGATCCAGATGAATTTGAAGTTGATCGTATTGTCGATGTACGATCTAGTCGAAAGACTAGGTATGGAAGAACGTTACGCAAATATAAAGTCTACTCGAAAGGTTATGCTGGTCCGTCGTGGGTAGACGAAGCAGATCTGAACTGTGATGCTCTAATCAAGGACTTCGAAAGGAAGATGATCAACATACATCGGTTTGACGTAATGCAAGTGGACGAAGAGTCCAACTAATGCGTGATCGGCGGACTGATCATGGAATTACGATCGAAGAACCTCCGATTGAAGAAAAATGATTGATGAAACTCACAATTGATGAAGAAATGATGAATGACTTGAAGTGGTGTGTTTACGATGGATACTGCGAGGTATGGTGATGGAGTGCGGCCGATGAGCCGATGTAAAGCCGATCTATGTTATGCATGAAAAAGGTGACGAATCAACGGTTGGAAATGACACGATCAAGAGTTTTTATTGATTAAAAGAAAGCGATCGACCAACTAACCATACCCATAGAACTTACGACGGATGCGGGGAATTTTGCGGCCAGGGTGGTATTCGGGGGAAAAACGATACTGAACTCGCCAAGGCTCAAAGTCATCAGCCTCTCTCAACGCGTCTGATAGGGTCCGAGGTGGCGGGTTCGATAGGAACTCGGGGTGCCACGCCCCATCGTCCGCCGGGGAAAATCTCAAGGGACGGTTTCGGGCACAATGGGTGATCGACGGGTCCAGGAAAATGTCGAGATCACACTTCCCGTCGATCATCCCTCGTAGGATAAAGTCCACAACCCTCTTCCATGTCGCCCCGGCATGACTTCTGCGCTGACGTCGATCGTTGTAATAGTCCCGGAAAAAAGTCATCAGTTTTGCGAAGGCTTTTCTTGATGGGGAGATAATGCGTCGACTCCCAGATCGCCAGCGCGTGATGGTTAAGAAACGACCGGTACTTCGCTTCAAAGTCGGCAAACCAGCCGACCGAGCGGAAAGAAATAGGTGGCAGCATGGTCCTGAAAATGTCCCAGGGGCGTTGGGAATATAACCGCTCCACCTCGGGCTGGGTGATCAAGTGACCAAACCACTGATCAGCCTGAGGGGCCTGCGTGGAGGCTGGGAACAACCATCCTTCGGGGCGGGTCAAATAATCAAAGACCACTTGAGCTGTGACGCTACGTAGGTCGAACCCACTGAGTTGACTTGGAGTCCATGGAAGGATGTTGTGGTGGAGTCAAGTTCAAAATCGAACACCGTAGTGTTGAGAACCTGACCACCATCGTGCCCGGCCTTCCAACTTACGGGGGGGGGTACCCCGCGAACCTTCGCCTACGATCCGATCTGATCGTCCACTGCTAGCAGACGACCGATCATCAGCACAGGACGCCTGGTCCGATTCTTTCGTCATATCACCTTGTGTACCCGATGGAATGGGCTGGTTTCACACTCGGTGGATCGGTGCTGGGAATCGACTTGAGGTCTAAAAACGTGAGAACGTGCGGGGTGGTGTACCCTGGGCGGAACTCTTCACCCTGGGTACGGGTAGACAGTTATACTCCAAGTAAATATACTTGAAAGGTCAGATCGCTCAATCGATCGTAGAGCCCAACCAATACGAGAATAAAAGTCCAATTCTCCAATATAGAGATCCAATAAGAACGTGATAACTCCACGAACGATATCTCAACAAAATAATCCAATAAATTGATAACACGTTCCAAACGTGTGTAACTTGCGCTTGAAAAGCCGACTAATGTGTACTCCCGTCGAGGGACTTCCGGCGGGACAAGTGCGCCTGTAAGGCGTCCCGGTCCGGTATAACAAGCTAGAGGGGATTACTCAACCCTCTGCTTCCAAACACTCTGCGGCGTGCAGAGGCGACTGATGTACAGTGTGAAGAAACGACTTCTTGTTGAGTGTTAAAGGCTGAAAATTAACGACACTAACCAAACTATCTCCCTATGGTCCCCAATATGTACACACATGAAAATATGTAAGTACACGCACTATCATGTGACTTACCAAAATCCGTGTTCTTGACACCTCTTGCACACGATTGGCCCAAAAGTCTCCTTGATTTCCACCAATCCAATCGCCGATAAGCCGATCGGTGTGCTGCTGACGCAAAACGACCAAAATTCTTGTGTCTGCTTCACCACAGCCGCCCCTGAGTCTGGTCGTACCCGCGCAACGGTAACGGCCCGATCTCACCACATCCTAGACCTTCGCAGAAGCGGACTTCACCGATGGACAGATCTTCTAGTCCACCTTCGCCAGGTACTTGCCTTGTAAACCTGATCGTCTTGTAACCCCTCATGACGCTCGTTGCTGCAGGTGCCCTGCGTTCCTTATCGCCCCATATCGATTCACCTACCAGATCGGCCCGATCTGACAGCCCTCTCAGCACTCCAGAGTCCGACACATCGGATAGGCATCAAATCGAGGTCGATAGGCTCCAGAAAACAGTCAGGGAGCTCTAGTCGCAGTTGGCCATCAAGGATTCATCTCTCCTGCAACTTCGGAAGGAGGTGGAAACTTTGATTCCTATATCCACGAAGTTGCAGGAGGTGATCGCCGAAACGCACATCTCCGGGCCCAGGTCGCCCAACAGACGACGCGAGGTAAGCTGATCGGTCTGCTTTCCGTATTGGGTCTGGTCTAACCTTCCTCTGGGCGCAAATCGGTTGTCCACCGACATCTCCAAAACGATCGACGCTTTATTCGCGGCTGATAGGCAGTCGCATGACCACTGCGATCAGCTCCGACCGATCTTGGACGGGCTGATCGGCGCATGGCATGATCTCTCTCGCTTGGAGGCCTACAGGTCACACCTCCTGTAACAGCTCGCGGTGGTCAACCGGCAGAGGTTGGAGGACCAGTCCGATCGGACTTTACTCCGCACCCAACATGGTGACCTGGAGAGGCAGATCGGCGAGTTGCAGGTCGTAGTCAGGGAGCAGATCGGGAAGGTCGAGTCCTTCCAGAGCCGATTGGACGCCTGGTACCAGGAGTCAGATCGTCGCTCGGCGTCCGTAAACCGTTGCTACCAACAGTTGACCGACTTGTTGCACCGGCGTCCGGCTGCAGGCTCTAGCGTTGCCCGATCTGCATCGGCCGCTCTGATCGATCTGCACCAATATCGGACCCGACGCCACTCATTGTCTAAAAGTAAGCACCACGAAATTCCAAAAGTTTCCAAGAAGCGTAAGGATGCGTCGAAGGGCTCAAGGGCGTGGGGCATAGCGCGCGACTCCATACTCGAGGAGAAGCGCGCGGTGCCTCAGAAGAAAGCCAAGACGCTGGCGCATCTCCCAAGCCCAAGATCAGACGCAGCCGACACGTCTATCATCACCAAAATCACATGCGACCTTGCTCCCCCGCGCTGCTCACACCAAGCGTATGGAGATCTCCTCCGGAGAGGACTCGGGGGACGGATCGGGAGATTCTGAATTATTGATCACTGCTTTATCCAAGTCCCGATCCGATCAATGCCGAGGTCCCGTTCCTACGAAGCTTGCATCGGGGGCTGATAAGGTGATCAGCTTCCAGGTGATGGTGCTGCACGGACGCGCGAGTCAACCGGATCGATGCCTTCGTTCCAGCCCGGCATATCTGGGCTGCCCAATCACGCCCGATTGAAAGGGGTGTCGATCGGAGATCGACCTCTCCCATCGCTGACTTCAGATGCCACTTTGCCATGGTCATAGTGGCAGATCGGTAACTTGTACCAGTCAGCCCTGACCAAGCAGATATTGGCCCGGTCTCTATCGCGTCCAGACTCCTGGCTTTTTCCTCCAGCTTCAAAGGCTCCTGACGCTTCTGCATGGAGGGCGGACCTGGTCACAGCACCACAGATCTCCCGTCTGTATGCGGGTGAGCCATGGAAAGTGTTTGTCCGCCCCAAGCTGGGGTCCATGTTTGCGTCGACTGCGTGGATCGACTCGTTCTTAGGTCGAGTGAAGGCCTTCAATGCAACCTACAGCCAAGAGATCTGGGAGTCTACACACTATCTAGTGCTTCCTCCTGATCGAGCGCAACATGATCAAGGCCTGATCTCATTCCAGAAAAACCGGAAGAAGCGCTGGAGTCGAGCGGGCGAGGCCTGGCAGACCCTATGCCAGTTCGTTCTGGGAGGGATTCTGGCCCTCGAGTGCGACATCGACATCTTTTATATCCTATGGTTCTCCATATGGCCAAGCGTTGGGTTGAGAAATCCGGGTATTAGCTGGCGACGGCGTCTGGTATCCCGGTATTCATTGTGACGAGCCGATCGCAGACCTGAAGGACGCTTTGGTCCAGATCGATCGGAAGGAGCCCTGGCGCAATCAACACCAGAACCAGATCGGAGACCATCTGGCGCTGACTATCGGTCGTTTGTGGGGTGATTGCGACTCTTGATGTAGCAATAGCTGACCAGATAATTCATAATATATGTCATCATTCTTTCAAACTTCTTGATCACCTGGTCACTTGACCAAAATTCATCACTTTCTCCAAACTTGCATCAACACGTTATCGCACACAGTTTCCATCCACGTCGCGAAAATTATCACCACGTTCGTCACTCCACTACTCCAGTTCATCACAGTTCATCATACCAGTTCACAATTATTCAGACCTTACACATATTCACACCGATCGATATACTGATCGGTGCTACTGTATGTCTTGATCTTCATCTTCATGAGTCTGCATCACTGCAAAGCGATTCCGACTGACTCGTTCTCGCTCGAACTCTCGTAGCAGTGCTACACAATTTAGTTCGAGTTCGTCGATCCAGGTTGCTTCGTCATGATCCTTCCAGCGGACCAGATATTCTCGGTGGGTGCGACCGAAACGTGTCTTCTTGACCGATCGGACATCTAGCACCTTTTCCACATCGAGTTCGTACTCTTCCAATGGCCCTTCCCAACTTTCCTCCGGCAGCAGAGCATCATCAAAATCGAACCTCTCTGCTTCGTCCACCAGACAGGGAATTTTATGCCGATCGGGGAATTCCCTGACCAGCTTCAGCTTGGACACGTGCACGATCGGAAAAACTTTGTAATCCGTGCCGATCGTGATCAGACGGGCAGCATGCTCACCGATCAGATCTGCTACACGGAAAAGACCGTGCCATATATGAGACAACTTCTTTGCATAGCCTTCCTTGACCCGATCGAGGTATAACCATACCCTCGCTCCTGGTTCCATGAGGGCGGACCTGATCGCTATTCCGATCTGCTCTATCTTGCGTGGCCTGGCGCAACTTTTCATTGACTACTTCCTTCGCATGCTGATAATGCTTCTGGACTTGCATGCGCCAACGACGGGCATCTCGATCGCGGGTCCGAGTGCAGCCGATCGGTATCGCCGCTTCAAGTGTCGATCGAGGGTCCCATCCATACGCCCGATAGAAAGGCGTTTCTCCTCGGACCCGATCGGTTGAAGAGTTGAGTGCGAATACCAGTCTCTCTGCATACTCATACCAGTCACGTTGGTCTGGATCGGCCACATACATCTTAATCGCCCTTGTTATTGTCTGCACCATGCGTTCAGCCGATCCGTTCGCTTGCGGACGATATGCCATCGTCGCGCTCTGCTTCTGGCCTAGCATGTTATGGAACGATCGGAACACCTCAGCCATAAAACCAGGTTCCCGATCGTGTCTAATAACTTCGCTGGCGCCGAACCTTCTGAACAAGCATTCCTCCTCGTAGCTCTGGGAGATCTGCTCCTAAGATCGGGATGCACTAGCCTTTGCGATCACCAGACCAGTAAACAGGTCGATCCAGATCACAGGTCGATCCAGATCAGCAGCTCAGTGTTTCCGCGCGTCGATCTGGGCAGCGATGGTATGTGATCCATTGCTATCACCTGTAAAGGGTAAGTAGCCTCGATATTTCCGGGCGATCGGCCCTTGATTATCGGTCTGCCCTTTCCGGTCTCGCAATCTGTGCAACAGCCCACATATTTCTGCACGCTCCAAAAAAGTCCTCTCCAGTTAAAGTGGGCCCTGATCTTGTGGTATGTACTGCCTATGCCTTGATGTCCCCCTTCTAGACTCACATGGTAGTGAGGAAGGACATCCGGCTGTAGCAACTTTGGGATCACCCGTTTCGCCAGTCGATCTCGATCGGCACTGTCTTAATCAACGTCACGGCAGTAATACAGCAATCCATTGTCATCCACATCGTAACTGTCCGCGATCTTGGTACACTCTTTCGCTTGATCATTCGTAACGTGGACAGTTCACCACGCAGATAGGCATTCAAGTTGACGATCCACTCTTCTTCGTCCTGCGCCTTGATGATCGGTTCTGCCCTTAGCTGTTGTACAACGTACTCGCTCAGCCTTTTATTTGGGAACGATCGGCCAGACTTCTGAGTTCGCGATCTAGTTGCCGCTATCACATGCACCGGATCAGGGCTGTCCTTGGTCTTGATCAACTCCGGGAGCCTGTTTATGTCCATAAGTTAATGTAGAACGGCCTTCTCGGTGATCGTCGCCTCGATCTGGTCCCGCATGGATTGGGTCGCGATGTGGTCGGCGCTTCTGTTCCAATCCCGTTTCCCGTGCAATAGCTCGTGGTTGAGATAGTCTTTCAGTGTCTTCATCACCCGATCATTCAGCAGCTTCAGCCGTGGTGCCTTACAGTCGATCTCCCCGGTGATCTGCCTTATCACTAGGTTGGAGTCACCACATATGATGATCCGTCCTTTCTTTTGTGATGACAGCATATCGAGACATAGGAGGAGCCCCCGGTATTCCTCCTCGTTGACCGTGATGTCAGGCGTGAAATCAGCGGCGGATGCTACTATAGACCACCGTGGTAACTTCGACAGTATGGCACTATAGGAGCCGACCTTCTTCTTCACGCTAGCCGATCCGTCGAAACTCAAGACCAGGAGTTCCTCATCCCGATCGACGATCGGTGGCGGCCGTGAGATTGACTGTCGAGGTTGATTCCTTGGGGAAATCGCCATCAGAGCTTCATCCACTTCAGACGAGGGGTGATACCGGCAGCCAATGTGCCCAATATCTCTTCCTCTCCCTTGGTGCACTTGACGACCTCGAGGGACCACTATGACAAGATCGCTGACCATCTGCCGAGCCGACCGTTCATCCCATTGGCTGATAATAGCCAGGTCAATGTCGACTTTCTCGAAAGAACCTTTACCGATCGGCCGACCAGTAGGTTGTAGCACACATCCAAAATCCGTAGTAAAGCCAGATCTTCCTTTTTGACGATCCCATAGTTAACTTCGTTCGGCTTCAACGTCCGGCTCGTAAAAGTGGCCGGGTGGTACTGTAACAGGACTGATCCTGTTACTGGCTTAAACTGTATTTGTGCGAGGAAGCGCGCAATACAATTAGGGCAGGATTAGTTGGTAACAACTAATCCTATAATAAAAGTAAATATATTATTATTCACTTATGCCTAAGAACGCAAAATTAAGAGTGTTTATTTAATGGGTGGTTTAGAGGCTAATAGTATAGTAACTAACTAATTAATATAATAATATCAGGTCTTTAACTAACTGTACTATTAGTTAGCCTGCAAGATTCGGTATTTATACCGAATCGACTTTTCCTTCTTAGATTATAATAACTTATAATCTCTTATTTAAATTTCAGACAACGCGTCTGAAATTAAACTGTGATATTCTAACTTGAATATCAATTATGTAATGGCACCCCATTACATCACCCCCCACTTGAGGTGGTTGGCCAATAATAATTCTTATTTTGGCCAATCATGGGTGGCACTTGTTGGTCGGAATTTCCCATTCACCAACTGATTGACCATCGACTCGATGGTCAAAGCACACGGCGGCGGCGCTCTAAAGAGCGCTGCTGAAAACGATGAAGGAGCTTCTTCCTCCGCCTCAGCACTAGGTGCTGACGTGTTGAGTGACAACGGTGACGCTGCATTAGCAGCTTCAACTACGCAAAGGTCGGAAGACGTACCGTCTTCGACCACAGATGCTGCTAAGGCGGCATCTGACAAGAAACAGGGAGATGTTGCTAATGCAACAACTCGCATGATGGCAACTTCCGAATGGCGTGTTGCCAAGAGGGCAATGTTTGGGAGTTCTGACTCCGAACAAAGTGATGGGGATACAGATGTACCCACTAAAGGATCTAGCGAGTCGAAACTCGCTAGGTGCTCATCGCCTAACAGCGATGACGACTCTGGTGTCGCTGTCAGATATGACAGCGACAATGATTATCACAGGTGGTTGCGGGAACGCAGAGCCCCACCTAGACCAAGTACTTCTCCACGTCGGGGTGATTTAACCCAGGCGGTGGTGTTGAAGCAGGCGGTGCTCCGCCTGCTAAAAGAGCTCGAACAGTAGCGGCGCCTGCCGCTTCTAAAGCGTATCATCGTACGGACCCACATGTTCCGTACAAAGTGGGGTTTTGGACCCTTGGCTGGTCTATTTCCCCCAACAGTGGCGGTCACCGTAAACGGGACTGCCAGTATGCGTTGTTCGATATCAACGTGCTGGATGACTGCGAAGACATTCAGTCACGTCGATTCGATCGAAGTACAGACGATAGACGTCTGTACTTTATTGACCTCTTTTTCCAGGTTCGATATTATTCGAGCCGGAAAGGTTCAAGGAAGAACAGGGACGATAAAGACGCCCTGACTCAGAGTTGGAATGCTTTTGTTGACAACTACAACAAAAGTCCAGATGATTACGTGAATAAAGTTCACGTAATGCGCGAGCGTTTTTTAAAGCACTCACGAACAGGCAAAATGGAATACATCCATTTTGCTTGCATCAAAGAAGGGTTAAAGTGTGGTGTCCCTTCTCACCTCGTTTGCCCGCGGTGTACTCGGGACACTCCTCGTCTGTCAGAGGAGGAGTTGCCGGGGTACGGTGGATTTTCCGTACCCGCCGAAATTCAGGGTTTGATTGATACCCTGAATGCATCAACACCTACTGTTGATGCTACTTCGCATTATGAGTTTGAGACTTCTTCTCAAACTCAGTCAAAAGGTCTGGGGCGTCGGTCCTCAGAACCTCAATCGGTTCCCAAGAGTCGATCTCTTGGGGATATCCCAGCCAGCGTACCAAGTACTCGGTACGCTGCCCCTTCTTCAACTGCACCGAGCGCTTCGAGATCAAGCGCTCGAGGATATATCGCTTATTCCCCTGATTATCAATCAGGGGCGGCGGAGGTTGAGAATTCCGTCGCCGTTGTTGTTGCGGAGCATGGTTCTTCGCTCCGCAAGCTCGAGGAGGGTTATTCCTCCTTGAGCACCGATATGTCTCACTTGTGAAGACATATAGGTCTCTTTGCGAGGATGTCCGCGACATCCTCGGGGTGCACACTGCCCTCCAGCAGAAGAAAGATCTTCTGTACATTGAGCTTTCCCGATATAAGGGAGAGCTCGATCGGCGCACGGCTGATCTTGAGCAGTCGAAGGCGGAGGTAACGACTCTCCGCTCTGCTCACCAACGGCTCGAAGCCGATTACAAGTCTCTCTTGGGAGACTTGGAGAAGCAAGGTATCTTCCGTGGTTCTGCGTCTCGTCGTAAGACGAAGACGAGTGATACGGCTTGAGCCGCCCAACATAGAATGTTGGGTGAAGCCGCATTGCTGTGGGAATGTCTAAGGTATAGGCATTGCCTCGAATCTCTTGGACCTTTCAAGGTCCAATGTACTTAGGAAGCAACTTCCGTGTAGGGAAGTTGCTTATTGCATGTGTAGGCAAATTAGTAGTACTTAATAATACTAATCACCTTTCAGAAAGGAGTTTTTGTTCTTCCTTCCTTGTTTATCTGCATTTTGCTTCTGCTTGTCAAAAGCAGAGGCAAGTGCATCCTTTACATAGCGTATTACAGCTTCGCGCTGTAATACGAATTCATCTACTGCTTTATCAGCAGTAGGTGCATTGTCCTCGTTGTCTGCAGCAATTGCTGCAGACACATATTCATCGTATGCAGCTTCAGTTTCAATTGAAGCTGCTTCCGCTTCTACTGTATTTTCAGTAGAAGGGCCATCGTTTTGTTCACAAGTTGCAGTCGCAACTTGCGCATTGACTCGCTCAAAATTTGAGCGGGTCCCTCCCCCACTTAGATTTGGCGTACCGCCAAGTAACGCTGGGGTTCGTGGATGCCTTAAGGCATTCACGTAGTACGGTGTATGCTTAGTTGAAGCATGCACCGAATTGTTAATCGCAAATTCAGTGAGTGACAGGTAGTCACTCCACTGTTCAAAGGCATGTGCGTATGATCGCAACATGTCTCCGAGAACGCGGTTAACCCGTTCCGTCTGCCCATACGTTTCCGGATGGTCCGCAGTTGACATCTTCAACTGGGTTCCCAACAATGAGGACGTTTCTTGCCAGAAACGTCCTGTAAATCTCGGATCTCTATCCGAGACAATGTCTTCCGGCATTCCGTTCAAACGGAATACCGTATCAACGAATATCCGCGCTGTTTGAGCGGCGGTTACGTTCGCTTATACTGCAGTAAGATGTACCATCTTACTGAAACGGTCTACAAAGACCACTATTCCAGTCTTCCGACTATTGTCGGGTGGAAGACCGAATACGAAGTCCATTGAAATGGACTTCCAACACTCTGTCGGAACCGGCAGATATTGCAGCGGAGCCTGTGCAGACTGCGCAGGCTTAACGCGCTGGCAAATCTCGCAAGCGCGTACGTATTTCCGTACCCACTTGTACTGGTTTCGCCAGTAAAAGTCACGTGCGAGAGAAGTGTATGTCTTCTCTCGACCTTGATGCCCCGAAATCGGTGCATCATGATACTCAAACATAATTTGATAATTGAGATCATCGTCGTTTGGAACGACGATGCGACTTTCATCTTTTCGGTCTGTGCTATAAAGCAGCAGACCATCGTGCAGTCGATATCGATGCACGCAAGTGCGGAGGAACTCTGGGAGTTCGTCGCGCTTCTCACTTGATTGATTACGTAAGTAATCAATCAACAGACGTGTCTCCTCGTCTGTTTTATACGCCTCGCATACTTGTCGTATAATTGACGACGACAAAGCAGTGCAACGGATCGCGTTTGCACTGGCCCCTTCGGTTACGGACGGTTTCGTCTCGTAATCGGGCCTTCGTGATAGCGCATCCGCTATCACGTTCAACTTTCCGGGTTTTTATTCAAACGTAAAGTTGTACTCAGCAAATAATGACAGCCATCGAGCCATTCTTTGAGAAATGTGTGGTGAATTCACGGCAGTGCGTAGCGACGCATGGTCCGTGTAAACAACATACGGTCTATCTCCCAATAGATAGATCCGAAACTTGGCCAGTGCATACTTCATGGCAAGGAGTTCCTTTTCATGCACCGGATAGTTCCGCTCTGCTGGGCGCAACTGACGCGATTGATAGCAGATTACGCGATCACGATCATCGTGATCACGCTGCATCAAAGCACAGCCGATAGCGAAATCGCTCGCGTCGCAAAAGACGTGGAACGGACGCTCGTTATCGGCTATAGCCAAGACAGGAGCTTCAGTCAAGCTTTGCTTGACTGCATCAAAAGCATCTTGACATTGGGTATCCCAATGCCATTCGACATCTTTCTTAAGTAATCGAGAAAGAGGTCGTATTAACCCAGCATAGTTGCACGAATACTTGTGCAAATATGTTGCCAACCCAAGGAACTTTCGAATTTCCTTAACGTTGTTTGGCGTAGGCCATTCAACGATCACCCTGATCTTTTCTGGATCAGGACGCACCCCGTTCTTGCCCACGAAGCATCCAAGAACGGGTATCTCAGGTGCACCGAAGGTGCACTTCTTCAGATTTGCATAGAGCTTATGCTTACGCATAAGCTCTAACACTCGACGTAGATGCTCCCTATGGACATCTACATCGCTTTTGTCGTGTTCACCCTTACTATGGATGAACACGTCATCGAAATAACTCGGTGCGAATTCTCGCACCGGACGTAATAGATGCGTTACGCATCTGTTAAACGTAGCAGGGGTATTTCGAAGCCCCTGCGGCATAACAAGCCACTCCCAAAGCATACCGCTTGGGGTGCTTACCGCCGTGAGCGGGATATCCTTCTCACGCATTAGGATTTGATAAAATCCATCTCTTAGATCGAGAGCACTAAATATGGTGCTCCCGCACATGCCATCTATGATGACATCCTTCCGCGGTATCGGTGTCTGTGCCGGTACCGTCGCTGCGTTCAGCTTGTTGTAAGCGTGAACGATTCTCCACCCACCTGTGGACTTCTTCACACAAAAGGTGGGGGTAGAGTGCGGTGAGGTAGACTCCCGCACTTGGCCTGATTTACGACGAGCTTCGAAGAACTCGTCGATCACTTTTACCTGATCACGCGGCAATGGCCATTGCCGCGTAACACAATACTTCGTGCTGGCACGAGGTCAATCTCATGACGAGTTCCCTTATTCTTAGGGAGCTCGCTAGGTACTTCTTCTGGGAATACGTCAGCGTATTCTCGAAGTTCCTCATAAAATGGGGAGTTCGCTTTAAGCGACTCCCAGCTCTGCGCTTCAAAGCGCTGAACTCTCGTTTGATCATTGGGAACCTCGTTCCCAATGTTTTCCACGTGTAATGTGGATATTCGTTCACGAATATCCACTACATCATCTGTTGCTACGATAATACAGATCTGTTCGATCTGACCATCGTGCAAGTTTCTCATAAACTTCTTCCAGCTTGGCGCTGGAAGAGCCATCACCTCCGAACCTTCTTTCGGAGGGTGTTCCATCAACAGAGACTGGGTAATTAATCCGGTCTCCGTTTGCGTCAAGACGTTGATCGTCTCGACAGAACTGCCCATGCAATTAGACGCACTTGTCTGATTGACTGCTACACGGTGATTACGATTCACTGTGTGCAAATACTCATCATCATGGTGGCCACTGCCTAGCATAGAATTTTGGCGATCAGATGTGCTCGTCTGATCGGCCGCCTTTTCTGCGACACGGTGGTCTTTATCACCCGTGCTCATGGCTAACGCAACGTGTTGGGCACTGGCCACCACGGACTTTTGCTCACGATTGCACTCGATCGTGAGTTCACTCTCATCAACACGGAATTCATTCGTCGTGTTGGAACCTTCGGTCGCACAGTGGGTATTTCCCACTGTGGATACATTTTCATTCTCACGGTGGGTGTTTCCCACCGTGGATATCACTTCATTCTCACGGTGGTCTTTATCACCCGTGGAATGTTTCTCTCCAACACGCAACGACTCTTCTGTTGCGTGTGGTAGTCCCTCTGGACTCTCACCAGCGGAGGTACCTTCCGCTGATCGTGTCGGAACAGACCTGGTGGTGCCATCGCTATCCAACAGACTGTCTGACGCTGCGGTTGTATCCTCTGATACAGCCGGATTACACACAGGGTGATCAGATCCTGTGCATCCGCCGCAGTCGATCGATTGGTTAACCCAGTCGATCGAAGGTTTAAACTTGGACATCCATGGGATTCCAAGTATCACATCGAACTTGTCATCTAAATCGAGGACTATGAATTCATCCTCGAATGACAGTTCATTCAACTCGAAGCGTGTTTTAATCACACGCTTTGGAATAGTCACGGTTGCACCTGTTGCTAACCGGACTGACAACATACTTCGTGGGGTTTCTACCTCCACGAAGCTCAACAGCGTTAGACTCTGAGTTCTAACGAAATTGTTTGACGCTCCTGTGTCAAACAAAGCTCGCATGGGGACATTGCTCCCGTGCGGCTTAACCTCCAGGGTGATAAGAGGCTTATCATCACCCTGCACCTTTTGACAGGACATAGTCCCGTCTGGGGCTATTACCCTCACATTCCCTATGTCGGCATGTGGGATAACATTTCCAGTAGAGCGCCCCTCCCCTACTGGTGTTCTACGTTTTTTGCACCAACAGGGTGATGTCCCTGTTGGTGTCGCCGTGCAGTGGACGGTTCCGTCCGCTGAATGCGTGGCACCGGGCGCGTGCCATACACTCATGGGCGAAAATGCCCCATTTTCGCGCATCTATTGCAGCGAAGATTCTTCTTAAATTTCGGTTGCTTCGTGTTCGAAGTAACCGAAACCGATAGGTCCATCGGCTCTGGACCTCCACCGCCCATGATCTGGCGCGGGTGGCTGTTTCTTGAGACGAAGTGTGAGCTTCGTCTGCCTGACTGCTGATTATTGACATGCCGTTACGGCATGTCAAAAGCGAAGGGCTGTTGAGCCCTTCGGCTGTACCCAGCATGCGATGACGCTGATCGCATGCTGAACTCCTCACGGATGCTCATATCAATGGCATCCCTCAGAGTATCTGGCGGGTGCCGGTAGAGACTCTTTTTGACGGGACAATCTATGAGTCCCTTCATGAAGCCAGTGACCTGCATAGCAGGGGGCACCGGCTCATACACAATATTGACAGCAAATATTGCGTCTTCTGAGCGTAAGCTTGAAGGTCAAGCTTACCTTACCGGAGTTCCATAAACTCCTGCCGACTACTTAGCTCCATTTCTGGAGCTTCAAAGTTGAGCTTTAGCTCAGCTTTAAATTCCTTATAAGTAAGGAACGCAGAGTCGTCAGTGGCTCTGCGACTCATCGCCCATGCCCTGGCTCTGCCGCCTATACATGTTGTGGCGAAGTACGCCTGTTGACGTTCGTCAACAATATTTTGCGCAGAGATGGCATCTTCCACCTCTGCCAACCATCTACGAAGGGGCTCGCCCCCTTCGCCGGTAAAGGGCGGTACTCGCGCCTTTACCACTTCAACGCTATGCGTTGCAGGTGCAGTTGCGGTCCGCGCTGCCTCTGGCGCGGGACGTTCTGGCTTTTCTAGGTTGTTTCGCCTAAAGCGATTCACCACCTGTACCACTCCCCCCGGGGACTTACTCTTGAGGAAGGTAATGATGTCGGTCCCAATAGACCGAATTATTTCCACCGTCGCGTCTTTACTACGCGACGAGAAGTGAGGGAAGTGTTTATTCACCTCTTCCAGCGTTCTTTCTCGCTCGGCAGCCGACATGTCTCGCGACATGATGCCGAGCGGCTCTTAATCTTCGCTCCGCTAGTTAACTAGCAGAACGGAACTGTGGTCGTTAAGACGGACCACAAAGTGCTACCAGGTGTAACAGGACTGATCCTGTTACTAGCTTATACTGTATTTGTGCGAGGAAGCGCGCAATACAATTAGGGCAGGATTAGCTGGTAACAACTAATCCTATAATAAAAGTATTAATATTCACTTATGCCTAAGATCGCAAAATTAAGAGTGTTTATTTAATGGGTGGTTTAGAGGCTAATAGTATAGTAACTAACTAATTAATATAATAATATCAAGACTTTAACTAACTGTACTATTAGTTAAACTGCAAGAGTCGGTATTTTTACCGATTTGACTTTTCCTTCTTAGATTATAATAACTTATAATCTCTTATTTAAATTTCAGACAACGCGTCTGAAATTAAACTGTAATATTCTAACTTGAATATCAATTAGGTAATGGCACCCCATTACAGGTACACTCCATCATGTTCTTGCACTAGAGTGGCAGAAATGGCCCACTTACTATCATACACAATGACGATCGGCATTTTCTCCGGATCGAAGTGTCTTAGAATTGGTGCCGTTGCCATCTTGGCCTTCAGCATACCGAAAGAAACCTTTGCACGCTTCATGTGGTCTTCTGCCTCTACCTGCGGAAAATCTGGGGGCAGATCAGAGTCGTAGCCCTCCCGTAAAGTTGCCCGATCTTCTTCGCGCAACATATGGTAGTCGACTTCCCGGAGCTCGTACAGCACGGCCGCGTAAATCGCGAAGTCTTCAATGAAGCGGCTGTAGTAATTTAGGCTCCCTAAGAAGGACTGCATTGCCTTCAGTGATCTGGGAAACGGGAGATTGCTCAGTGACTCCAGATCCTTAGGATTGGCCTCCAGCTCACTGATTGACACCCTACGACCTAAATAGGCGACCTTGGACAATCCCCAAAACCTCTTCACAGCACTGATCGACAGGTTCCAGCGATCGCATGTCTCCAACAACCGTTCGACCTTCTCGTACAGATCGATCCATGACGAAGCATGGATCATAATGTCGTCGATATACGATCGCATCACCAGAACGGACGGTCTCCTTTCCTGATCGGGTTCACCCTCTGTAAATACATCATAGTTTTCGGTGGGGTACCGATCGGTACTGATCTTGAAATGTCCATACAGTGCGTTGTCGATCAGCCTCTGGTAGATCTGAGGCGCGTTCTTCAAACCGAACGGCATACGGTTCCACTCGAACAGACCAAACGGCGTAACAAATGCGTAAATCTCGCGAGCCCGATCGGTCATCGAAACCACCCAAAATCCACTTGCCATATCCAACGAGCAATACCATAGGGTATTGTCAAGATCTTCTAGCAGATCGCTTATCAGCGGCATCGGGTACACCATAAGCTTGGTCAACCGATTTAACAACCGATAATCGATACACAACCTGATGTCGACGCCGTTCTTCTTAATCACAATCACGATCGGTGAGGCCCACGGCGAGGTCGACAGCTTAATCATCTTGGTAGCCAACAGTCCTTTAATAAGATCGGACAATTTTTCGCGGTACTGTGGCGCCACACGTCGGCATCGCTGGGCGATCGGCTTGGCATAACCCACGTCGATGTCACAGATCGCTCCGCGAGCAGCAGGGGGTAAGGCGTTGCCTTTCCCGATCAGCAGGTGTTTCTTTTTCCATATGATCTTCTTTAGCTGATCGATCTGGTCGGGACTATTGACATCCCGATCACCCAATTGCAGATCATCCAAGGTGACTTCGGGCGGATCGGCAGACACTTCAGGGAGGACTGCCATCTGGCTCTCCAGCTCCTTAATGTATTGATCCCCGCCCTCATGGATAAAAACTTGGTCATCTTCTGGGGCAATATCACCCAAACCGTACTGATCGGTTGAACACTGCTGTTCCCGATCGGAGGGCTGCTTTTCAACGACATAGATCTGCTTAGGCGCGCCATCGTGGTCCGCCCCAGCAATGCCATGTTTCCCTTTTTTTATTCCCGGCTCCGCTGTCGCCTGTTCTTGTGACGCCACCACGTTGACGAACCTTGGCTCATCTGCGTGATGGTCTACCGTGTCCGGCGACTGCGGTGCCTTTCTTCGAACTAACATCTTCTTTGGGGTTACATAGCTGGGTTTCCACCATAGGTGATGTATTTTCTTCCACCGATCCATCATCGCTGATCAGATCGGTGGTCGCTTGGTATGCCAAGTTCTGCCACTCAACATACCGTCTCGATCCGATCGAGACGAACCCCATCTTTCTTGGCACTTTCCCTTCCGCCAGCCACATGTCAACAATAGTATTGTTTTCGAGTGTAAGCGGTTTGTCACCGATATTAGTGACTCGAACAAAATCATATCGGCTGGCGCTCTTCACAAAGGTCGACACCACCGATCGCCCCTGGTCACCCATAACTTCCTTGATCGAAAACCTTTGTCGACCGGGGTATCAGCGGATTGGCCGACTGGAATGGTGACATCTTGGTCCCACCTGACCAGATCGGTGTGCTATCCGTATAGGGGCCGCCGATCAGCTAACTGGATATGGACCTCATCCGGGAGTGTAAGCACTCCATGAGACAGATCAAGGCGAATACCTGCCGGCACCATGAACTCCATGCCTAACAGGGCATCCTGATCGTCCAGCTGGCCAACCCAAGCGCTGAAGAAGTAGACCAACGAACCCGATAGGGTGATCTTCACGCGCGTCCTTCCTTCGGTCATGTAAGAGTTTTCACCGATTCCGACGCATTCTTGTCTCTGGGTGTCGTCTATACGACATCCGACCTTACGAGCAAAGGAGGAGTCGATAATTGAGACTTCGGCCCCAGAGTCGAACAACATCGTTGCCTTCTGGTTGTTTTCTTACCACAGTCTTTCGACTGCTTAAACCATTTGTGGGGCGCATGATACTTCCTGTATCCGCGAGACTCCCCAGCCAGCAGATCCAGCTGCATGACCACCTTCGATCGGGAATATTCATCGGTCGTGAGATTGTAGACCGGATGATCCCGATCGACGCAATTGAGAATAGAACATGTATTGTCGGTTTTATTCTTCTTGCCGACATATGCATAGATGTGAAACGTAGATCGCTCGGCTCGATCCAGATTCCAACCTGGCGAGCGTTCTAGTTTAACATCTTCTCCACGTCCGGTGGAAGCATCCCCGCGTGCTTACCCGGCACATACCACTTGCGCATCAGATTGAAGAACTCTTTGATATTGCACTGGCCGGTCTCGTGGATCTCTCCACATGACTTGCACACGAAGAGGCAGTGATCGGTGAGGTGGCCGCGTCTTTCGCACTTCTTGCATATCAACTTCTTCCAGCAGTCCCCACCATCATGCTTGCTTGACCCGCAGTGAGAACACTTCTTGCGAGGTCGGTCCGGATCGGACTTGGTCCCACCCCTTCCCTTCCGATCTGCCTGGTTAGGCGTCGATCTGGTTCTTGGGGCAAGTTACGTGACAAAAACGTGGCAATACTAGTCCTCGTCTGACTCCCGACTGGAAAGGCCACTACTTTCCTCTTTACGATCCAGTTCTGTCTTCAGTCACGATCGCCTTAACATCACGGGTCAATCTGGTCAGGGGCCTCTTCACAGGGTCGGTCTGGGTCTTCGATCTGTAGCGACCCGATCCAACGGCGACCTTTGCCCTCATGCTGCGTAAGTGTTGCAGCGTCCGCAACGTCTGTTCCACTTCCCCCACATCTTTGAGGCGCAGCAGAGTGAGCTGATCTGCCAGCTCTTGGTCATAAGGGTACTGATGTAGTGACCCACGTGCTCCATAGTGGCACCAGTCGGCGGGTTGCCTTCCTTGATCACTATCCCGGCGCGAATCGCAGTCAAGTTCAAGCGTTGCAAGTACTCGATCGGCGTCTCGTCGCCCCGCTTCAACATATGATGGTATTTGTGGGCGGTTGAGAATCCGGAGTTGCAGTACTGCCCCTCAAATTCTGAACATAGCAGATCCCAGTCAGATTGGACATCCCGACCCAACGGTTGGATCCAGTTCGCAGCCGGTCCTTTCAGCATATCCCTGAAGATCAGACACCGTACCTTTTTTGGTGTCTGATCACGTAAGAAAGCAGACTTGACCCGACCAAACCACGATCTGGCTTGCTCCTCGTCGGCGTCCTTGCCAGTGAAATCCTTAAGATCCGTGGTCGCAGCCATGCGAATGCCCCTGCACCGTCTGACGCATAGTGGTCATCCGGATCGCCGATCGACTCCATGTCGAAATCACTAATCTTGCTTGATCGGCGCGGTCGGGCTGGCTGCGGCTTGCGTCTTCCTCTGCAAACTGGTCTGCCACCTCGGGTAGCCTTATCCGTTGATGTCACTGACTCCATATCAACATCCCGGCAATTATTGACATTTTGCCGGGCAGATCGGTCCTGGGAATGCTGGCGCGGAGGCGATCGACATTGGTCTCCCATGAAACGCTCCATCATTGCCTCAAACATGGCTTGGACGTTAGCTTGGGTCATGGGCAGCGTGTTGGCATCCTCCTTTGGAGGTACTGAAACTTGTGGGGGCTCCTGGGGCCCCGACCGGCATGCAGCCCCATTCTGCCGCACGTCCTTTTTATGCTCCCATGGGGGTATGATTCACCTTCATGGTCATCCGCTCAACACCGAACTTCAACTCCGATGAGCCATTAGAGACAGGTGGAGACTGATACAGCGATTTATCATCGGAACACACATCATCGTGTGCTGCAGTGACCTTTAGCGACCTTCAATGCCACGGTGGGAGTTGGGTGGCGAACCACCCCCACCAACGGCACCAAATGATCATGGAGGGTCGACATCGACATCTCCAGTTTCCAAGTGTCTAGATCAAACAGCTTATGTACGTTGGCGAGGTTTTGCAATTTTATGCCGACCTCAGCCAACATCGCCAGCAGGTTCTTCACCAATAACAACGGCTGATCGCTTTGGATCGGCTCGGTGGTGGGTCCGAGAAGGCGATCGGGGATCTGTGGGTTTAAGATCTGCATGACCTGGTCTTCACGAATAAATCGCTTTAACTCGTGGATGTAATACATCCTGGTCAGGTCTTCTTCCTTGATAACCCCATCTCCTACCTGCGACTTTTCTTCCAAGTCGGCATCATCGGGTGGCATTCCGAGCCTCTGCTTGGGAACCTTGGGAAAATGGATCGGATCATTCCGATCCGCCTCCAAGTCGTTTTCATATTTATTTTTATTTTCATCAAAACATTCATTCAAATGCATAGGATCATGACAAAAGTCCTGATCCTTTCCGGAACTATAGCAAGACTTGCTATAGACCCGATCGGCTCCGGTGGGAGCCTTACGGGGAGGAAAAAACTTATTAATCCCGATCTGGTCCTCCACCCGTCCAGATCGGACATCGCCATCCTTATCGACAACGAGAACATAAGGCGATAGCCGTTCCTTATGTCCTCTCCAGAACGATTCCACATTTAACTCGTTATAAATGATTCTTCACGAGATATCATCTCGGTGATATCCACGATCACCAAGTTATCCGGGCACGCGAACCATTGTGGTGGAGTCAAGTTCAAAATCTAACACCGTAGTGTCGAGAACCTGACCACCATCGTGCCCGGCCTACCAACTTACGGGGGGGGGGGGTACCCCGCGAACCTTCGCCTACTATCCGATGTGATCGTCCACTGCTAGCAGACGACCGATCATCAGCACAGGACGCCTGGTCCGATTCTTTCGTCATCTCACCTTGTGTACCCGATGGAATGGGCTGGTTTCACACTCGGTGGATCGGTGCTGGGAATCGACTTGAGGTCTAAAAACGTGAGACCGTGCTGTACCCTGGGCGGAACTCTTCACCCTGGGTACGGGTAGACAAGTTATACTCCAAGTAAATATACTTCAAAGGGCAGATCGCTCAATCGATCGTAGAGCCCAACCAATACGAGAATAAAAGTCCAATACTCCAATATAGAGATCCAATAAGAACGTGATAACTCCACGAACGATATCTCAACAAAATAATCCAATAAATTGATAACACGTTCCAAACGTGTGTAACTTGCGCTTGAAAAGCCGACTAATGTGTACTCCCGTCGAGGGACTTCCGGCGGGCCAAGTGCGCCTGTAAGGCGTCCCGGCCGGGTATAACAAGCTAGAGGGGATTACTCAACCCTCTGCTTCCAAACACTCTGCGGCGTGCAGAGGCGACTGATGTACAGTGTGAAGAAACGACTTCTTGTTGAGTGTTAAAGGCTGAAAATTAACGACACTAACCAAAACTATCTCCCTATGGTCCCCAATATGTACACACATGAAAATATGTAAGTACACGCAATATCATGTGACTTACCAAAATCCGTGTTCTTGACACCTCTTGCACACGATTGGCCCAAAAGCCTCCTTGATTTCCACCAATCAGATAGCCGATAAGCCGATCGGTGTGCTGCTGACGCAAAACGACCAAAATTCTTGAGTCCGCTTCACCACAATGTCGGCGTCAGTGGCATCATCAGGCACCGTGATCAACGACTTGAAATCACCCGTACGAGGAAAAAGGGACCCGGAAGAGCTTTGATCAGGCAAATCTTTGCTCCCGAACTTGATAATTGTTGGAGTAGAGGGAATGGAAGAGATCGGGTCAAGGAATCCACTTTCATCGTCCTGATCAGGACTTGGAGGATCGTAGTCCTCCGACTTCGCCTCCGAAATGGGGGAAAGGAGGCGTGGCCGCTTGGATCGAGAGGGAGATCGGGAACGTTGAATACGTCTTTTAGGCGAAGGGGCGGCGCAGCTGATCGAGCCGTCTGTAGAAACAGCGGGAAGGCTAGACGGTGATGTGGATTGATCAGAACCTGCCGGAGGGGTGCGGACAGCCGGTGTGATCTGCATCCGCAACGACATACCAGCGAACTGGGACTTAAGGTCCGAGTGAAACGAGCGCAACTGCATGACTTCGTCTTAAATCTGTATAGAATCCGTGTTTAAAATTGTGGCGATCTGCACTTGAACTTGCAGTTGATTGCGTAGCATGTCGCGTTCTGCAGAAACTTGATCGAAGCGACATTGAGTGGTGGAAAGCTCCTCCTCCAGCTGAGAATATGCGGCGTGTAGATCATCCAGCTCATCCTGAAGGTCAGACACTCCCTCGACCCGCTCACATATCTCCTGCGTCTGGGCTATGACGGCGGTATAGTCATCCATCCGCATGCGGTTGGATTTATTCTTATTCCGAAGACGATCGCACTGATCTTTGCACCTGTCAATCTCGGCGGTGAGTTTGAACGCCTGCTCGATCAAGCGCTGATTCTTGGAAGCAGTCCGATCGTACTCTTCTTGTAACTTGCCCATACGCCGCTGAAGTTGATCCAGCTCTCGCGCTTGATCATCAATAGTATCTTCATGCACCGATCGCAGATAACGATCGCGATCATGACTGCTCTCCAGATGGCGGATCTGGGCGCGTTGATCGACCATGGTTTTCTCGTAACCATCTATGGTGTTTTTACCTGTCTTCAGCTTAGACTTGAGGTCGCTGACTGCAGTGTCAATGAAACCACGCAGTGGCGCAAGATTTTCAAGGGCGGTTCGGATGATCACAGCATCTCGGTCCGCCAAATCGCGGTTGGCACTAGTGAGCTGCTGTCGAAGCATCGCAATAGTGTCTTCGCTCATCGCGAGCGAGTTGGATAACACGGTGATCCGTTCATCGCGGGCGTGGAGGGCCTCCTGTAGGCTGTAAGCCTGATTGATTGCGGCGATCGCCTGATCGGCCGCGGCCTGATCCAGGGCAGGAGCGTTGATGGTGCTCGCTGGGGTGTCGTCCGTTATCGCTTGCATGATGGAAATGCAGAAGTTCCTGATCGGGAGGGTCTGATCGCAGATGCCACGGTTGGTGGAGGATGAACGTTTGATCGCGAAGGGCATACCACTAATGTTAATGGACTGATCGATTGGGGCCCGATCGGCGGGAGAAAGGGCAAATTGATGGGTTCTGATCACCTGATCGTTGATGTCATGATTGATGGGTGTGGACCACCCGACCACCGGTGGCATGATCTATGGAGGCCAACGGCATGATCAACCCTCGCCCCAACCGCTGTACGGCTGGGACGAGGCTCAGGGGCGGCTGTGGTAAAGTGTTCCATAAAATTGGGCCTAAATAACGGCTTAATTGTGGGCCTAATTAGGGGTCTGACTGCGGACACAGATTGGGTACGTAATCTTGTAAGATTGTGTGTACCACGGTGTATACAGTTGCGTGTACAACCGTGGTGCACATAGACAGAACATAGACGAGACACGGGGAGATGGGACGATAACATACAGGTACTCAACGAACATCGAAGAACGACGGATAAATCAGGTCGACTGGTCGACGGAGGACGCTGGAATGGGTGGTTCTGATTGGTGGATATTAGGTAATTGGTAGTTCTTAGGTTTTAAGCAATAATAAAGTTCTCCTTTTGCGTACGATCGAGCAGATCGTTTCAGGGACGGCACCTTTGCGCCTCCCTCACTATATACACCTTTACGTCCCGGGCGAGAGCACTGAGTGCGTTTTTGGCCTACCGGTAGGCGTAGAGTGTGAGAACTCGCCGCAACTCCGCCCGCTGTGTCAGCGGTTCTTCTTGTTAAAGGTTTTTGGTTTCGGGAACGTGATAGAGCAGTCTCTCACCTCTTCCCCGTTTGGTTCACGTTTGGCCCCTAGCGTTCGGCTGCTGTAAGCACCCCACGGAAACTATAGGTGGATTTAGTGAAATTTACCCCCCCCCCCTTGTAGGTCTAGGCTAGGAATACATATATTTGGGTGTTCCGTTAAGCTGTTTAGGACTCCAGGGGCTCCGCGATCAGGCAGTGAAGACTTCCGCTGCCTTATCAAGTACCCCCTTCGCCGATCAACACCTGATCGACACTATACAACTCGCGATCCGCGTTCATCTGCTCGCAACTCGCGCCAACTAGCTGATCAACGACTTTTAGCCCTTGATCAAGCCTGATCAAAACTGATCACAGCTGATCAACCACTTTTAGCACCTGATCAAGCCTGATCAAGTCTGATCACAGCCGAACAACGACTTCTAGCGCCTGAACAAGCCTGATCAAGTCTGATCACAGCTGATCAACGACTTCTAGCCCCTGATCAAGCCTGATCAAGTTTTATTACAGCTGATCAACGACTTTTAGCCCCTGATCAAGCCTGATAAAGTCTGATCACAGCTGATCAACAACTTCTAGCGCCTGATCAAGCCTGATCAAGTTTTATTACAGCTGATCAACGACTTTTAGCCCCTGATCAAGCCTTATCACAGCTGATCAACGACTTTTAGCACCTGATCACGCCTGATCAAGTCTGATAACAACTGATCAACGCCGTTTAGCACCTGATCAAGCCTGATCAAGTCTGATCCCAGCTGATCAACGACTTCTAGCGCCTGATCTAGCCTGATCAAGTTTGATCACAGCTGATCAACGACTTTTAGCGCCTGATCAATCCTAATCACTGCTGGTCAAACCTGATCACACCTGATTCAAGCTTGATTGCGCCTGATCAAGCCTGATCGCAGCAGTCGCTTCATCACAAGTTAACTCAATCTTGCACCAAGGAATTGCAGCGTGTCATACCCGCCACCTGGAGAGCGACCCACGCCCAAGCCGTAGGGTACACAAGGTGATCAGGAACACAAGCAGTCAAGAGACAACCGGAGGACCCCCCTCGTTAGTCGGAAGTATGGGCGTCGTGGTAACGCCTGATCAAGCGTCAAAAACTTTGATCAGCCGCTCCACCACAGAGGTATATACTAGTGAGGGAGGCGCAAAGGTGCCGTCCCTAAAATGATCTTCTCGATCGTACGCAAAAGGAGAACTTTATTATTGCTTAAATCCTAAGAACTACCAATTACCTAATATCCACCAAACAGAACTACCCATTCCAGCGTCATCCGTCATCCAGTCGACCTGATTTATCCGTCGTTCTTCGATGTTCGTTGTTGTTCGTTGAGTACCTGTATGTAATCGTCCCATCTCCCAATGTCCCGTCTATGTCCTGTCTATGTGCACCACGGTTGTACACGCAACTGTAAACACCGTGGTACACACAATCGTACACGATTACGTACCCAATTTGTGTCCGCAGTCAGACCCCTAATTAGGCCCACAATTAAGCCGTTATTTAGGCCCAATTTTATGGAACACTTTACCACAGCCGCCCCTGAGCCTCGTCCCAGCCGTACAGCGGTTGGGGCGAGGGTTGATCATGCCGTTGGCCTCCATAGATCATGCCACCGGTGGTCGGGTGGTCCACACCCATCAATCATGACATCAACGATCAGGTGATCAGCACCCATCAATCCGCCCTTTCTCCCGCCGATCGGGCCCCAATCGATCAGTCCATTAACATTAGTGGTATGCCCTTCGCGATCAAACGTTCATCCTCCACCAACCGTGGCATCTGCGATCAGACCCTCCCGATCAGGAACTTCTGCATTTCCATCATGCAAGCGATAACGGACGACACCCCAGCGAGCACCATCAACGCTCCTGCCCTGGATCGGGCCGCGGCCGATCAGGCGATCGCCGCAATCAATCAGGCTTACAGCCTACAGGAGGCCCTCCACGCCCGCGATGATCAGATCGCCGTGCTATCCCACTCGCTCGCGGTGAGCGACGACACTATCGCGATGCTTCGACAGCAGCTCGCTAGCGCCAACCGTAACGTGGCGGATCGCGATACCGAGATCGAGCGGGCCGTACTCAAACAGCTTGTACCAATGCGTGATTTCGTCAGCTTTGCGGTCAACGATCTCAAGTCCAAGTTAAAGACCGACGAGAAAGCCATAGCCGATCAAGATAAAATCATGGCCGATCAACGCGCCTAGATCCGCTATCTGGAAAGCGGTCGTGAACGTGATCGTTATCTGCGATCGGTGCAAGAAGATACTATCGCTGATCCAGCGCAAGAGTTGGATCAGCTTCGGCAGAGCATGAACGTACAAAAAGAAGAATACGATCAGGCTGCTTCTAAGAATCAGCGTTTGGTCGAGCAGGCGTTCAAGCTCAGCGCCGAGGCTGAAAGACGCAAGAATCACTGCGATCGCCTCCGGAAGATGAATAAGAACAATCACCTGCAGATAAACGACTATACCGCCATCATAGCCCAGATGCAGGAGGTGTGCGAACGTGTCAAGGGGGTGTCGGACCTCAAGACCGAGCTGGATGACCTATACGCCGCGTATTCCCAGCTGGAGGAGGAGCTTTCCGCCACGCAGCGCCGCTTCGATCAAGTTTCTGCAGATTACGACACGCTGCGCAATCAGATGCGACAGGCTCAAAGTGAAGTTACGCAGTTGCGCTCTCTCCACTCGACCCTTCAAGCCCAGTTGGCCGGAATGTCTCTTCAGATGCAGATCGCCACGGTTGTCAGCACCCCTCTTGCGGGTTCTGATCAGGCTGCATCGACTTCTGGTCTTCCCGATGATTCTCCCGACTGCTCGATCGGCCGAGTCGCTTCTCCGCCTAAAAGACCCTTCAGCGTTCACGATTTTCATCTCGGTCCAAGCGACCACGCCTCCTTTCTCCCATTTCGGAGGCGAAGTCAGAGGATAATGATCCTCCAAGTCCTGATCAGGATGATGAAGATGGATCTCCTGACCTGATCGCGTCATTCCCATTCACTCCGACAATCAGCGAGTGTGGAAGCGAGGGACCGCTTAATCAAGGCTCCGCTGGGTTTCTTTTTCCCCGTACGGGTGATTTCAAGTCGTTAATCATGGTGCCTGATGGTGCAGCAGACGCAGACATCCTGCCGTGGACTTCAAGTCAACTCAATGGGTTCGATCTGCGTAGCGTCACGGCTCAAGTGGTCTTTGACTACTTGATCCGCCCCGAAAGATGGTTGTTCCCAGCCGCCACGCACGCCCCTCCGGCTGATCAGTGGTTTTGTCACTTGATCACCCAGCCGGAGGTAGAACGGTTATATTCCAGACGCCCCTGGGACATTTTCACGACCATGCTGCCACCCATTTCTTTCCGCTTAGTCGGCTGGTTTGCCGAATTCGAATCGAATTACCGGTCGTTTCTTAACCATCACGCGCTGGAGATCTGGTAGTCGACGCATTATCTCCCCATCGAGAAAGGCCTTTGCGAGACCTATGACTTCTTCCGGGACTACTACAACGATCGACGTCAGCGCAGAAGTCGTGCCGGGGCAACATCGAAGAGGATTGTGGATTTTGTCCTGCAGGGGATGATCGACGGGAAGTGTGATATCGACATTTTCCTGGACCCGTCGATCACCCGTTGTGCTCGAAACCGTCCTTTGAACTTTTCCCCGGCTGACGATGGGGCGTGGTACCCCGGGTTCCTATCGGACCCGCCACTTCGGACCCTATCAGACGCGCTGAACAAAGTCGATGAATTTGAACCTTGGCGTATCCAATATCTTCTTTCTCCTGCGGATCACCCTGGCCGGAGAATCCCTCGCATCCGCCGTAAGTTTCACGGGTCTGTTTAGTCGGCTGATCACTTCTCCTTAAACAATAAACATTCTTGACCATGCCATTTCCAACTGTTGCTTCGTCCCTTTTCAATGCATAATATAAATCGGTATTCTGTCGGCTCATCTGCCGTTACTCCATCACCATACCTCGCAATATCCATCGTAAATACACCACTTAAAGTCTTCATCATTTCTTCATCAATTGTGAGTTTCATCAATCATTTTCTTCAATCGGAGGTTCTTCAATCATAATCCCACGATCGGTCCGTCGATTACGCATTAGTTGGACTCGTCGTCCACTTGCATCACGTCAAACCGATGTCTGTTGACCATCTTACTTTCGAAGTCCTAGATCAGAGCATCACAGTTCAGATCTGCCTCGTCTACCCACGACGGCTCAGCATAGCCTTCCAGTAGACTTGATATTCGCGTAACTTTCATCCATACTTAGTCTTTCGACCAGATCGTACATCGGTGATACGATCAACTTCAAATTATTCTGGATCTAGCGTCTTTCCCAGCTGTCTTTGGGTAGCAAAGCTTCGTCGAAGTCAAAACGATCTTCTACCCCGGCTGTTAGCACAGCAGTAGGGCGATCTGGAAACTCCTTGAACGATTTCAACTTGGACAGGTGTACCACTGGGAACATGCGATAGTCGGTTCCAGCTGTAACCAATCTCGCCGCATGATTACTGATCACCTCATCCACTCTGAAGGGTCCATGCCACATGTGCGCCAGTTTCTTCGCGAACCTTTCTTTCACCCGATCGAGATACAACCAGACCCTTGATCAAGCTTCAATATTGTGTGGTACCACTTGATCATTGTGCTTCTCAGCTCGATCAGCCATCATTTGGTGCAATCAAGTGTTCACTTGATCACGGGTGTAACGGTAGTCTTTCTGCAACTTATATCTCCATCGGCGAACATCCCGATCTTGAAATTATTGACGCCCCTGATTGCCACACTAAATTTCCGCAGTATACTTTGCAAAAGTAAAAAAAATATTCAACCCCACCTAATTCGCTGAAAAATCTGGGGTTGAATATTTGCAAGCATTGCATTTGGTGCATTCTTACCAATATCGCAATTGTTTTTTTACGCCGAATTCCACCCAGTTGTAGTGTCGATTCCAACAGCGATCGTGGGTTCCACCCATACGCCAAATAAAATAGTGTTTCTCCACGAATGCGATCGGGGGTTGAGTTTAGCGCGAATACCAGTCGCTCTGCGTACGAGCTCCAATCCTTCTGGCCGACATCTGTTACATACATCTTGATTGCCCGTGTAATCTTCTGCACCGTCCTTTCCGACTTGCCGTTCGCCTGTGGAAGGTATGCCATAGTGGCACTCTGTCGTTGTCTCACGATCTTGTTGAGCGCACGAAATACTTCCGACATGAAACCGGGCTCCCGATCATGTCTGATCACATCACTAGCCCCAAATTGTCGAAATACACATTCTGCATAATTTTCGGCGCCTTTCGGCGCTGTTCGGGACGATCCATCTTTCGCGATCACCATACCCGTGAACAGATCCGTCCAAATCATCAGTTCAGTATGTCCATCCGTCAATCGGGGTAGTGACGGGATATGATCCATAGCTATCACTTGTAATGGGTACGTAGCCTCGATTTTCCCCGGCGGCCTGCCCTTGATCATAGTCTGGCCCTTCCCCGTCTCGCAATCTACGCATTGTCCAACAAACCTTTGTACACTTCGGAATAGACCACGCCAATGGAAGTATCGTCTGATCCGCTTATATGTACGCCCTATGCCTTGGTGTCCTCCTTCCAAGATCACATGATAATGGTGGAGGACATCTGCATGTAGGGTCTCGGGTAAGACCAGCCTAATCGAAGAGTGTCGATCGTCTTGATCATCTTTGTCATCGTTGGTTTTTCCTTTATCCACATTCCCACAGTAGATCAACAATCCTTGTTCGTCGACATCGTAGTTGTCAGCAATTTTCGCAATCCTTTACCTCGTTTGCGCTTAATTGTGAGACGTCACCATACAGATAACTTCGCAAATCACGAATCCATTTCTCTTCGTCCTGCGCCGTTTTCACACGTTCCGCCCTTATCCCGTCTATGGATATATCGGGCCACGTTGAAGGTCGCGTTTGACGGGGGTTACGTGATCGTATCGTCACTAGAACTTGTGGGACTGTGGGATCTTCATTCCACGTGATCACTTCCGACAATCTGTTGAGATTGACCAATTCCTCCAGCTGTTTTTCGTCATCAATATCACATCTTGTTCCACCCTGCATGGTCATAGTGGTAATATGATCTGTAATCTTATTCCACTCTCTTGTAACATGCACCAGATCATGATCAGTCCATTCGCAAATTAGGTTAAACGCACGCTGTTGCAAACACTTGCAATCGCGGAGCTTTACACTCTATTTCACCGCGCATTTGCCGGATTACCAAATTCGAATCTCCACACACGATCATCCTTCCCTTGAGGTATCGCAACAATAGATCCAAACTTAAAAGAAATCCATCGTATTCAGCTTAATTCACCATGATATCGGGTGCATGATCAGCAACCA
>CM047584.1:5921646-6011395 GCA_026184515.1 Peronosclerospora sorghi | reverse complement strand
GGAAGGCGACTCGTCTGATGTTCAGACGCACCTGATACACCTTCGAGCGGTGCTAGAATGTATGCGGGAGCATAAGTTATATGCAAACGAATCCAAATGTATTTTTGGTGCTGAGGAAATTCCTTTTCTCGGATGCTTCATCGGTAAGGATGGAGTGCGGGCGGATACCGCGAAGTTGAAAGCCATTGTGGAGTGGCCTTCGCCTTTAAATCTTAGAGATTTACGGAGGTGGCTTGGATTAGCCAATTATCTCTACAAATACAGCGAGAACTACGCTGAAATGGCGAAGCCATTGACGGACCTTCTTAAGAAGGATGTTGACTGGTGTTGGGAAACCCAACATCAAAACGATTTTGAATCGGTTAAGGGGAGATTGTTAAAAGTCCCCGTTCTTGCTCTTCCAGACTCTGGGAAACCATTTAGCGTCGTCTGAGACGCCTCCGATTTCGCAATCGGATGTGCTTTGCTACAAGCAGAAGATGCGGGACTAGAACGCGTGATCGCGTTTGCGTCGAGGCAGCTTAAAGCTGCAGAACGAAATTATCCCGTTCATGATAAGGAGTTACTTGCTATGAAGTATGCCATTGTCAAATTTAGGGTTCACCTACTCGTCTCAAAGCCGTTCGTGGCTTATACAGACCACGCGTCCTTACGGACAGCGACAAAGTCGCCTCATCTCTCCCAACGGATGGCCCGTTGGGTCTCCTTATTTGCGGAGTATAACTTTGAGGTAAAGTACAAGCCTGGTAACAGAATGTATTTGCAGACGCGTTGTCGCGTCGTCCCGATTACGAGCTCGCTCACGCGACATTCATCACCTCGTCTATGGTGGATCTCATACATCAGGCGTATGAGAAATACCCACAATGTACGGCGCTTACCAGCGCGTTGGGTGGAAAAGGACTTGGCTCGTCTGAGCCAACCCTTTCAAGTGGAGCTAAGCTCGTTTACACCGTTACAGGTACTGTGACGGTTTGCTATATTATAGCACGAGCGCGGAGAACACTCCGCGGGTGGTAGTTTCTCATGATGAGTAACTGAAGTATAGAGTCCTCTTGGAGGCACATGACGCCCCTACCGGGGGTCATTTAGGTCGGGATAAGACCTACAGCGCTTTAAGCGCTTTGTATTGGTGTCCCAAGATGTATAAGTGGGTCGGTGCGTATATTCGCACCTGTGAGACGTGTCTGAGGGTCAAACCCTCTGCAGATTCAGCGGCGCCTTTGGCAAGCTTATCCGTTCCTACGGAGTGTTGGAAATCCATCAGTATGGATTTTATCTTCGGTTTTCCGAAGGATAAGGCCGGTAACACCGGCATATTGGTCTTTGTAGACCGTTTGAGCAAGATGGATCACCTGGCGGCGGTGCCAGAGTCCATAGATGGACAAGTAACAGCAAAAGTGTTCCTAGATCGTGTCTTTGACAGCATGGTCAACCCGATTCCCTTGTATCGGATCGGGATCCCCGTTTTACGGGACAGTTTTGGGGGGCGTTGTTTAAGGTGCTGGGCACCAAGCTCCTCATGTCCACTTCGGATCATCCGCAGACGGACGGTCAAACGGAACGCGTTAATCGCGTTGTAGAGGACATTCTCCGGAGTTTATGTCCGGATTCTCCAAAGATTTGGAGTGAGATGCTTCCTATGGCCGAATTTGCCATAAACAATTCGGTTCATGCATCTACGGGGTTTACCCTGTTTTACGTAAACGGATTAGTGAATCCGAGTGATCCGTTGACGGCACGTGTGTATCTGTCCCAGGGCTTGATGGGGGAGGATTTTTCGATGTCAGCCCTGTATCTGTGCGAAATCACATCGATAATTTTTTATCGACGCGCCTTAGTGTCTTACGACACGTTCTCGACGCCATGGCGGAAAGCCAAGACAAGCAAAAGGAACAGGTCGACCACAAGGGCCGGCGTAACAGAAAGGCGTATAAAGTAGGATAAAGTGTTTTATTAAACGCTAAAAACCTTCCTACACATGCACTTCCTAACATGTTACGGAACAAACCGCGCCCCAGGTTTGTGGGACCCTTCAAGGTGCTAGCCCGAAAGGGCCTGGCGTATTCCTTGGATATTCCGAAGGCGATGCGTACGCATCCAACCTTCTATGTGGGTATTCTTAAGCCATACCAGGACCCGGAGGCGGCCCCCCTCCTGGAGGAGGTTGGGAAGTAGGATAGCCGTAAGGCACGGCAGGTCGGAGTAACTCCGACAGGGTCAAAATGCGACCATGAAACTCCGCAACGACAGACTCGAGATAGTCAAGCCGCCTCTCTATGCGGTCAATCGCACTCCCCTCATCGCAGAGTCCCTCCTGGACGTCAAGGATGCGACGGCTGTGTCAATCACAACGCTCGTGAACCTCACGTCGAAATTGCGCGACCTCCTCCTCCAATTCTCGATTCGGAGGGTACTCCACATTATCATGTGGAGTGTAATGGGGTGCCATTACATAATTGATATTCAAGTTAGAATATCACAGTTTAATTTCAGACGCGTTGTCTGAAATTTAATAAGAGATTATAAGTTATTATAATCTAAGAAGGAAAAGTCGATTCGGTATAAATACCGAATCTTGCAGGTTAACTAATAATACAGTTAGTTAAAGACTTGATATTATTATATTAATTAGTTAGTTACTATACTATTAGCCTCTAAACCACCCATTAAATAGACACTCTTAATTTTGCGTTCTAAGACTAAAGTGAATATTAATATATTTACTTTTATTATAGGATTAGTTGTTACCAACTAATCCTGCCCTAATTGTATTGCGCGCTTCCTCGCAAGATACAGTGTAAGCCAGTAACAGGATCAGTCCTGTTACACCTGGTAGCACTTCGTGGTCTGTCTTAACGACCACAGTTCCGTTCTGCTAGTTAACTAGCGGAGCGAAGATTAAGAGCCGCTCGGCATCATGTCGCGAGACATGTCGGCTGCCGAGCGAGAAAGAACGCTGGAAGAGGTAAATAAACACTTCCCGCACTTCTCGTCACGTAGTAAAGACGCGACGGTGGAAATGATTCGGTCTATGGGGACCGACATCATTACCTTCCTCAAGAGTAAGTCCCCGGAGGAAGTGGTACAGGTGGTGAACCGCTTTAGGCTAAACCACCTAGAAAATCCAGTACGGCCCGCGCCAGAGGCAGCGCGGACCGCAACTGCACCTGCAACGCATAGCGTTGAGGTAGTAAAGGCGCGAGTACCGCCCTTTACCGGTGAAGGGGGAGAGCCCCTTCGTAGATGGTTCGCAGAGGTGGAAGATGCCATCTCTGCGCAAAAAATTGTTGACGAACGTCAACAGGCGTACTTCGCCACAACATTTCTAGGCGGCAGAGACAGGGCACGGGCGATGAGTCGCAGAGCCACTGATGCCTCTGCGTTCCTTACTTATAAGGAATTTAAAGCTGAGCTAAAGCTCAACTTTGAAGCTCCATAAATGGAGCTAAGTAGTCGGCAGGAGTTTATGGAACTCCGTCAAGGTAAGCTTGACCATCAAGCTTACGCTCAGAAGGCGCAATATTTGCTGTCAAATATTGTGTATGAGCCGGTGCCCCCTGCTATGCAGGTCACTGGCTTCATGAAGGAACTCAATGATGGTCCCGTCAAACAGAGTCTTTACCGGCATCCGCCAGAGACTCTAAGGGATGCCATTGATATGTGCATACGTGAAGAGTTCAGCATGCGATCAGCGTCATCGCATGCTGGGTACAGCCGAAGGGCTCAACATCCCTTTGCTCTTGACATGCCGCAACAGCATGTCAACAATCAGCAGTCGGGCAGACGAAGTTCACACTTCGTCTCAAGAAACAGCCACCCGCGCCAGAGCATGGGCGGTGAAGGTCCAGGGCCGATGGACCTATCGGTTGCGTTTGCTTCGAACTCGAAGCAAACGAAATTTAAGAAGAATATTCACTGCAATCGATGCGCGAAAGTGGGGCATTTTGCCCATGAGTGTATGGCACCGCGTCCGGTGCCACGCAGTCAGCGGACGGAACCGTCCGCTGCACGGCGACACCAACAGGGACATCACCCTGTTGGTGCAAAAAACGAGAATCCCCAGTAGGGGCGGGGCGCCCTACTAGGAATGTTATCCCACATCCTGACATAGGGCATGTGAGGGTAATAGCCCCAGACGGGACTATGTCCTGTCAAAAGGTGCAGGGTGATGGGAAGCCTCTTATCACCCTGGAGGTTAAGCCGCACGGGAGCGATATCCCCATGCGAGCTTTGTTTGACACAGGAGCGTCAAACAATTTCGTTAGAACTCAGAGTCTAACGCTGTTGAGCTTCGTGGAGGTATAAACCCCACGAAGTATGTTGTCAGTCCGGTTAGCAACAGGTGCAACCGTGACTATTCCAAAGCGTGTGATTAAAACACGCTTCGAGTTGAATGAACTGTCATTCGAGGATGAATTCATCGTCCTCGATTTAGATGACAAGTTCGATGTGATACTTGGAATCCCATGGATGTCCAAGTTTAAACCTTCGATCGACTGGGTTAACCTATCGATCGACTGCGGCGGACGCACAGGATCTGATCACCCTGTGTGTAATCCGGCTGTATCAGAGGATACAACCGCAGCGTCATACAGTCTGGTGGATAGCGATGGCACCACCAGGTCTGTTCTGACACGATCAGCGGAAGGTACCTCCTCTGGTGAGAGTCCAGAGGGACTACCACACGCAACAGAAGAGTCGTTGCGTGTTGGAGAGAAACATTCCACGGGTGATAAAGACCACAGTGAGAATGAAGTTATATCCACGGTGGGAAACACCCACCATGATAATGAAAATGTATCCACAGTGGGAAACACCCACTGTGCGACAGAAGGTTCCAACACGACGAATGAATTCCGTGTTGATGAGAGTGAACTCACGATCGAGTGCAATCGTGAACAAAACTCCATGGTGGGCACTGGCCATGCGCACGGGTGATAAAGACCACCGTGTCGCAGAAAAGGCGGCCGATCAGACAAGCACATCTGATCGCCAAAATTCCATGGTAGGCAGTCGCCACCATGATGATGAGTATTCGCACACGGTGAATCGTAATCACCGTGTAGCGTCAATCAGACGAGTGCGTCTGATTGCATGGGCAGTTCCGTCGAGACGATCAACGTCTTGACGCAAACGGAGACCGGATTAGCTACCCAGTCTCTGTTGATGTAACACCCTCCGAAAGAAGGTTCGGAGGTGATGGCTCTTCCAGCGCTAAGCTGGAAGAAGTTTATGAGAAACTTGCACGATGGTCAGATCGAACAGATCTGTATCATCGTTGCAACAGATGATGTAGTGGATATTCGTGAACAAATATCCACATTACAAGTGGAAAACATTGGGAAAGAGGTTCCCAATGATCAAACCAGAGTTCAGCGCTTTGAAGCGCAGAGCTGGGAGTCGCTTAAATCGTACTCCCCATTTTATGAGGTACTTCGAGAATACGCTGACGTATTCCCAGAAGAAGTACCTAGCGAGCTCGCTAAGGATAAGGGAACTCGTCATGAGATTGACCTCGTTCCAGGCACGAAGTATTGTGTTACGCGGCAATGAACGTTGCCGCGTGATCAGGTAAAAGCGATCGACGAGTTCTTCGAAGCTCGTCGTAAATCAGGCCAAGTGCGGGAGTCTACCTCACCGCACTCTACCCCCACCTTTTGTGTGAAGAAGTCCACAGGTGGGTGGAGAATCGTTCACGCTTACAACAAGCTGAACGCAGCGACGGTACCAGCACAGAAACCGATACCGCGGAAGGATGTCATCATAGATGGCATGTGCGGGAGCACCATCTTTAGTGCTCTCGATCTAAGAGATGGATTTTATCAAATCCTAATGCGTGAGAAGGATATTCCTTTCACGGCAATAAGCACCCCAAGCGGCATGCTTTGGGAGTGGCTTGTTATGCCACAGGGGCTTCGAAATGCCCCTGCTACGTTTAACAGATGCGTAACGCATCTATTACGCCCGGTGCGAGAATTTGCACCGAGTTATTTCGATGACGTGTTCATCCATAGTAAGGTTGAACACGATAAAAGCGATGTAGATGTCCATAGGGAGCATCTACGTCGAGTGTTAGAGCTTATGCGTAAGCATAAGCTCTATGCAAATCTGAAGAAATGCACCTTTGGTGCACCTGAGATACCCGTTCTTGGATGCTTTGTGGGCAAGAACGGGGTGCGTCCTGATCCAGAAAAGATCAGGGTGATCGTTGAATGGCCTACGCCAAACAACGTTAAGGAACTTCGAAAGTTCCTTGAGTTGGCAACATATTTGCACAAGTATTCGTGCAACTATCCTGGGTTGATACGACCTCTTTCTCAATTACTTAGGAAAGATGTCTAATGGCATTGGGATACCCAATGTCAAGATGCTTTTGATGCAGTCAAGCAAATCTTGACTGAAGCGCCTGTCTTGGCTATAGCCGATAACGAGCGTCCGTTCCACGTCGTTTGCGACGCGAGCGATTTCGCTATCGGCTGTGCTTTGATTCAGCGTGATCACGATGATCGTGATCGCGTAATCTGATATCAATCGCGTCAGTTGCGCCCAGCCGAGCGCAACTATCCAGTGCATGACAAGGAACTCCTTGCCATGAATTACGCACTGGCTAAGTTTCGGATCTATCTATTGGGAGATAGACCGTTTGTGGTTTACACGGACCATGCGTCGCTACGCACGGCCGTGAATTCACCACACATTTTTCAAAGAATGGCTCGATGTCTGTCATTCTTTGCTGAGTACAACTTTACGGTTGAATACAAACCCGGAAAGTTGAACGTGATAGCAGATGCGCTATCACGAAGGCCCGATTACGAGATGAAACCGTCCGTAACGGAAGGGGCCAGTGCAAACGCGATCCGTTGCACTGCTTTGTCATCTTTAATTATACGACAAGTACGCGAGGCGTACAAAACAGACGAGGAGACACGTCTGTTGATGGATTACTTACGTAATCAATAAAGTGAAAAACGCGACGAACTCCCAGAGTTCCTCCGCGCTTGCGTGCATCGATATCGACTGCACGATGGTCTGCTGATTTACAGCACAGACCAAAAAGATGAAAGTCGCATCGTCGTTCCAAACGACGATGATCTCAAACATCAAATTATGTTTGAGTATCATGATGCACCGATTTCGGGGAATCAAGGTCGAGAGAAGACATACGCTTCTCTCGCACGTGACTTTTACTGGCGAAACCAGTACAAGTGGGTACGGAAATACGTACGCGCTTGCGAGATTTGCCAGCGCGTTAAGCCTGCGCAGTCTGTACAGGCGCCGCTGCAGTCTCTGCCGGTTCCGACAGAGTGTTGGAAGTCCATTTCAATGGACTTCGTATTCGGTCTTCCACCCGACAATAGTCGGAATACTGGAATAGTGGTCTTTGTAGACCGTTTCAGTAAGATGGTACATCTTACTGAAGTATCAGCGAACGTAACCGCCGCTCAAACAGCGCGGATATTCGTTGATACGGTATTCCGTTTGCACGGAATGCCGGAAGACATTATCTCGGATCGAGATCTGAGATTTACAGGACGTTTCTGGCGAGAAACGTTCTCATTGTTGGGAACCCAGTTGAAGATGTCAACTGCGGACCATCCGGAAACGGATGGGCAGACGGAACGGGTTAACCGCGTTCTCGGAGACATGTTGCGATCATACGCACATGCCTTTGGACAGTGGAGTGACTACCTGTCACTCACTGAATTTGCGATTAACAATTCGGTGCATGCTTCAACTAAGCATACACCGTTCTACGTGAATTCCTTAAGGCATCCACGAACCCCAGATTTACTTGGCGGTACGCCAAATCTAAGTGGGGGAGGGACCCGCTCAAATTTTGAGCGAGTCAATGCGCAAGTTGCAACTGAAACTTGTGAACAAAACGATGGCCCTTCTACTGAAAATACAGTAGACGCGGAAGCAGCTTCAATTGAAACTGAAGCTGCATACGATGAATATGTGTCTGAAGCAATGGCTGCAGACAACGAGGACAATGCACCTACTGCTGATAAAGCAGTAGATGAATTCGTGTTACAGCGACAAGCTGTAATACGCTATGTAAAAGATGCACTTGCCTCTGCTTTTGACAAGCAGAAGCAAAATGCAGATAAACAAGGAAGGAAGAACAAAAACTCCTTTCTTAAAGGTGAATTAGTATTATTAAGTACTACTAATTTTCCTACACATGCAATAAGCAACTTACCTACACGGAAGTTGCTTCCTAAGTACATTGGACCCTTCAAGGTCCAAGAGATTCGGGGGAATGCCTATAACTTAGACATTCCCACAGCAATGCGGCTTCACCCAACATTCTATGTTGGGCGGCTCAAGCCGTATCACTCGTCTTCGTCTTACGACGAGACGCAGAACCACGGAAGATGCCGTGCTTCTCCAAGTCACCCAAAAGAGACTTGTAATCGGCCTCCAGCCGTTGGTGAGCAGAGAGGAGAGTCTTTACCTCCGCCTTCGACTGCTCAAGATCAGCCGTGCGCCGATCGAGCTCTCCCTTATAGCGGTAAAGCTCAATGTACAGAAGATCATTCTTCTGCTCGAGGGCAGTGTGCGCCCCGAGGATGTCGCGGACATCCTCGCGAAGAGACCGATATGTCTTCACACAGTGAGACATATCGCTGCTCAAGGAGGAATAACCCTCCTCGAGCTTGCGGAGCGAAGAACCATTCTCCGCAACAACAACGGCGATGGAATTCTCAACCTCCGCCGCCCCTGATTTATAATCAGGGGAATAAGCGATATATCCTCGAGCGCTTGATCTCGAAGCGCTCGGTGCCTTTGAAGAAGGGGCAGCGTACCGAGTACTTGCTACGCTGGCTGGGATATCCCCAAGAGTTTGACTCTTGGGAACCAATTGAGGTTCTGAGGGCCGACGCCCCAGACCTTTTGACTGAGTTTGAGAAGAAGTCTCAAACTCATAATGCGAAGTAGCATCAACAGTAGGTGTTGATGCATTCAGGGTATCAATTAAACCCTGAATTTCGGCGGGTACGGAAAAACCACCGTACCCCCGCAACTCCTCCTCTGACAGACGAGGAGCGCCCTGCGTACACCGCGGGAAAACGAGTTGAGAATAGACACCACACTTTAACCCTTCTTTGATGCAAGCAAAATGGATGTATTCCATTTTGCCTGTTCGTGAGTGCTTTAAAAAGCGCTCGCGTATTACGTGAACTTTATTCACGTAATCATCTGGGCTTTTGTTGTAGTTGTCAACAAAAGCATTCCAACTCTGATTCAGGGCGTCTTTATCGTCCCTGTTCTTCCTTGACCCTTTCCGGCTCGAATAATATCGAGCCTGGAAAAAGAGGTCAATAAAGTACAGACGTCTATCGTCTGTACTTCGATCGAATCGACGTGACTGGATGTCTTCGCAGTCATCCAGCACGTTGATATCGAACAACGCATACTGGCAGTACAGTTTACGGTGACCGCCACTGTTGGGGGCGATAGCCCAGCCAGGGGTCCAAAACCCCACTTTGTACGGAACATGTGGTTCCGTACGATGATACGCTTTAGAAGCGGCAGCCGCCGCTTCTGTTCCAGCCCTTTTAGCAGGCGGAGCACCGCCTGCTTCAACACCACGCGCCGGGGTTAAATCACCCCGACGTGGATAAGTACTTGGTCCAGGTGGGGCTCTGCGTTCCCGCAACCACCTGTGATAATCATTGTCGCTGTCATAGCTGACAGCGACACCAGAGTCGTCATCGCTGTTAGGCGATGAGCACCTAGCGAGTTTCGACTCGCTAGATCCTATAGTGGGGACATCTGTATCCCCATCACTTTGTTCGGAGTCAGAACTCCCGAACATGGCCCTCTTGGCAACACGCCATTCGGAAGTTGCCATCATGCGAGATGTTGCATTAGCAACATCTCCCTGTTTCTTGTCATATGCCGCCTAAGCAGCAACTGTGGTCGAAGATGGTACGTCTTCCGACCTTTGCGTAGTTGACGCTACTAATGCAGCGTCACCGTTGTCACTCAACACCTCAGCACCTAGTGCTGAGGCGGAGGAAGAAGTTCCTTCATTGTTTTCAGCAGCGCTCTTTAGAGCGCCGCCGCCGTGTGTCTTGACCATCGAGTCGATGTTCAATCAGTTGGTGAATGAGAAATTCTTACCAACAAGTGCCACCCATGATTGGCCAAAATAAGAGTTATTATTGGCCAACCACCTTAAGTCGGGGGTGATGTAATGGGGTGCCATTACATAATTGATATTCAAGTTAGAATATCACAGTTTAATTTCAGACGCGTTGTCTGAAATTTAAATAAGAGATTATAAGTTATTATAATCTACGAAGGAAAAGTCGATTCGGTATAAATACCGAATCTTGCAGGTTAACTAATAGTACAGTTAGTTAAAGACTTGATATTATTATATTAATTAGTTAGTTTCTATACTATTAGCCTCTAAACCACCCATTAAATAAACACTCTTAATTTTGCGTTCTAACAGATAAGTGAATATTAATATATTTACTTTTATTATAGGATTAGTTGTTACCAACTAATCCTGCCCTAATTGTATTGCGCGCTTCCTCGCAAGATACAGTGTAAGCCAGTAACAGGATCAGTCCTGTTACATATACAATGCTCAGGAATAACCTTCCGTTGATTCTGTTGAAAAACGTAAGTGTGGTTTCTATAAAAATAAAGAATGACTTCGGACCAGTACAGACAAAATTCATATGAGGAAACTCTAGTTAAAAGTTCTTTTAATAGAGTCTCCTCACATGAATTTTTGTCTGTATATGATAAACTTTCACGTTTTACAATAAGCGTAGAAAGCTTCATAATCTCTAGCAGAGGGCACAACTATAGAGACACTAAGTTTGGTCTTATTTCTTATTCGTAAGAACCAAGCGTATACGTCCTTTCCCACAGATTATGTATGAGCAGGCCGGGTCAAATTCGAGAAAGCTCGAAGTTAAAGGGAAAATGCTCGAATTTGAGTTTTTCCCGAGCTAGAATTTAAGCGCTTTACAGGGGTGTAGGCCATACTTAATATTAGGGTTGTCCACTCTTCCCTCCTCCCAGTTCCCGCCACATTCTCTCCCCTACAACTTCTCTATTCTCCCTCGTATCCGCGCGATTCTCTTACTTCTCAGATCTTCTATTTCCTTCACACCTCTTCTTCTATTACCTCCTCGTCTATTATAATCTTTTCCAGATTCTCATCCATTTCACCAACCACCACCAAGGCACCACCGCCCCTGTCTTCCTCCAGTACGATGATGCATTTCGTAATGGGAGGAGTAGGTAAGAACGGGACAACAACAAAAGGGATACCCAATGTGCAAGGAGGAGGAGGAAAGAAGACGAGATAATAGATACTCCATTCCAAGAAAGTAAGAACCATGACATGCTTTATGGCCTGCCCATAAGCGAGCGGTGTCCAGTAACCAGGGTAGTGGTATCTGTTAGATGGCAGTTCTGTTACTTCTTCGGTAGGGAAGGCTGTAACCTTACAGAAGATGGCAACAGCAAAAAGCGTGCCAATAGATCAACAAACAAGTTCTTCCGAGTGCCTTCTGACAAACAACTACTAGCTGCACCTGGAGACTCATCATGACAGTCGATGGTCTGAATATCAGACCCTATCCAACGAGCATAAGAAGATCTATTCGCTGTAATCGATATACGCTTTGCTGAGACTCTTCCATCCCATTTTGAGATAGAGATATCAAAACCATCTATAATCCAAGTCAAAAGGGAGATTGTTAATACCATTATCGCAGAGTTGTTGTTCGATGAAGAGGAAGAAGCGGTATCGGAAGACGAAGACGGAACCTCTGCCTCATTCTCTAGAGACGATGACGGGAACGAGAGTGAAGTTGCGGGATCTAGACAAGGAATCGACGCTTCTCAGGCTGCTGTAGGGCCACCATCAGCTGCTAAGATGCGGGCTATTTCACTATTTCAAGGTTGGGGTAAATAGAACTTCCAAGGTAGTTTCTACCAAGTGTCTGTCAGCAACGAGCTCCACAAGGAGCTTATTGTTAGGCATGCGAGTGTGGGAATCTCTTTTAGGAAAACAGCTAGCTTGATGAATCACTACAGATAAGTAACCGGTGTCGCTAGCGTCATCTTCCCAAACAAGTTCAAGGTTTCAAGGGTGGTACGGGGTACTGTGGCAGAAAATCTCACAATGCTATCTGACATTCATAATCATGTGTGGGCATTTTCAATAGCCTTAGATTCGTCTACCCATCACTAAAACTCTTACCTTGATGTCAGTGTACGGTTTTCCCTGAAAGGAGAGCTGCACGACATTCATCTGGTCGCACTGCCACTCTTTGAGGTCACTGGGGAAGAGATGTATAGAGTTCTAGCAAAGATGATGGATTCTATTTGCCCTACTTGGTCCTAGCGAATGATTGGAGTGGCCACTGACGGTGCTATAAATACGACTGGCGTCATCCGTGGCCTTAAAACAGGCTCGAGAGACACGTAGAAGATGGCTTGGTTCGCGTTTGTTGTGTACCCATCAGCTTGATTTGGTGAGCAACGACTCTTCAAGGCCTTGCTTGAGGGTCAGTTTCGGACAAGGTTGACTGCACCCATTGACTACCTTCGTCGGCAGCAGACTTGAATACAAACGATGAAGACGAAATGCCAGAACATGAGCTCTACTCAATGGATCTCTATGGGACGGACGGCAAAGTGGTTCTGCAAGCACAGGCAGCCTATTCTTTTGTTCCTCACAGAAAAGAAGGCAGCTTGCAGTCCATCACAGAGCTGGTGGATTGTCCCTCATTGTGTTAATGGTCTTGTGAGAAGAGTCTATATCACCTTCAGGAAGCTGCAAGGAATGACAACTCTTGTTGGTGAGCAAACAGAAGGGCTGAAAGATCTAGAGGCCTCTATCGTGCGCTTGGGAAGAGCTTGAAGATACGAACGACGCCTCGGATGAAGAGTCTGCTGAGGAGGATGGTGCACTCATGGACGGATTGGGAGAGTATAACTACGTAGTCTATGGCCGGTATAAAGCGCGGCTATCTTCGATTCGGAAATTTGTTGAAGATCAGGAGACTTTCGTGGCCGTTGCTCAGAATAATGTGGATATTCAAGATGGTGATGGGGCCGCGGAGTGCAGGCGAACATTAATCGACGTAGGTAAAATGATGGCAATGGGTGCTGACCAGATACATTCCATCGTGGCTGAAAATTTTAACGGAAATAAGCGCTTGCCTTCCCTTCTTCCCCAGGACTTATTGCTCCAACGCCCTTCCGAAGTTAATCGGGCTTTTATGGAATACAAGAAGAGGTTTCGAGGCTTAGAATTTGGAGAATTCTTAACAAAAGGTGGAGGAAGATTTCAGAAAGCTCAAACTGGCAGAAGATACAGAGGATGAGGATAAACGCGGGATAAGGAGATTGAAGAGCAAGAGAGGAAGAAGTGAACAAAGCGGTGATGCAGGAGCAGCTACAGACAGTGGTGGCTTTCGATTCTCCTTCAAAGAGAGATGGGCTCCTTGTGACCTTAACACCAGATTTCCCACCCTCACGACTTTGCTGGGGGCTTGTCAAGTGTCTTTCCAGGAACTTCTACACTTGAGTCAGACTTCTCAATCATCAAGTGGGAAAATGATCACAATCGTACTGGCCTGACAGACTTTTCTTTGGAAGCTATTCTCCAGGCATATCAAGCTCAAAGACTGCAGGAAGTCTACAATATTATTGTAGAACAATGGGATCTTTCTCTTTACTTCTTTTGCTTTAATAATAAAAGCCTGGATATTGACGAGCTGATATCTTGATTGCTCTTCGTAATACTATAATGCTGACATCATCCTGCTGTCATCCTCATCCCTCTTCACATTGTCTCCGTGGTGATAATCAAGTATAATAGCTCATTACCTCTCCAACCATCGTCGGATGCTAATACTTTTGCTATATTCTTCTGCTGCTGCTGCTGTTTCTTGCTCCTAATACTGCTGATCGCTACAGATTCTTCTGCGTGCTTCGTCTGCTACTGCTTTTGATGTTCTTCCTGCTGCGTCTGCTTTTGATGCTACTTCTACTGCTCGCTGCTTCTGCCCTCTGCTTCTCCTTCTCCTTCTTCTTCTTCTTCTGCTGCTGTTTCCACGGAGGAGGAGACGGGGCGTCTTATAGTTCCTTTAAGTGAAACACAGGGGGACGTTATCCTATAGTTAATATCAGAGAGCTCGAATTGCTCGAATTTGAAGCTGGTCTGAGCCCGATCTTAAGCTAATTTCGAGGTTTGGTGTAATCCTCGAATTTGACCCGACCTGTGTATGAGCCTAAATTAAAACAGCCTCAATACGAACAAGCTCCTTGCAACTTTACGAAAAAGTGAAAAAAACAGCGAGAGGGTGACACTCAGAGTTGGTCTTGGATTACGTTGAGCTCATAAATGGAATTTTTTGTATTTTATTTGTTTCATTCATGATGTTTTCACGTATCATTTTACTTTTTACGTGAAGTCTGTATGAGAATACAGCAAAGCTTGTTAGGTAGGAAGCAATGCAGTCCCTAAAGCAACTGCGACAAGTTTGGAGATGATGGTACTAGTGAAGCGCAGGCGTCTACTTCAACTACTTGGCGGGGTCATGAACGATGTGGCTAGAGATACGAACCTAATCACATTAGATGAAATGAGCGATAAGGTGAAGTTGATCGAGGCCTGTGGTGCAGGACGAACACAGCATAGACAATAACCACAAATTGAAAACTAAGGCATGGCAGTAGGCCTTGTTTTTTTACCAGATGTTCCAGATGTTTTTTTTTCGTGCCGGGTTCAAAAAGCTCAGACTAAACATAATCATTTTCAAGGGCAAAATTGTACTCTAGTTTGGGTTCACGGTTGAAATAGTGAGTGCTTGTGCTACAGAAATCGTGGGCTCAAAAAATAATTGATGAAGACACAAAATTTCAACAAACCTGGAAAGTTCTCGGTAATCCGGTGAATGAGCACAGAAAAAAGGGTTTGGTATGGTTATGGTAGTGAAGGCCATATTAGACGGGATCGTCCGTGCCACGATAACAAAAGACAATAGAGAAAAACATCAAAAATACCGAGAAAATGATGCAGCTAATCAACACAGATTTTTGTTGTGGAAACTGTAACAGAAACCGAAACCTATCGAAAAAAGACAAAATGACCGGTTTTTAGTGATGATATGACAGTGGGTGTGCTGCACTTACAAAAATCTCAGATGAAAATCGGCTTGAAAAAGGGAAGCATTATGAAACTGAATGCTAATTACCGTTACGTGATGGTGGGACGCTGCATTTTCAATTTTATCCAGCCTGCTTTAGTTACTTTTCCAAAGTAACTCTAAAGCAGGCTGGATAAAATTGAACTACATATATCACGTTTTTTTGCGCCAAATTGAGAAAACTTGATATCGTGTAATTATTTCCTGTGCTAGGTTTGAAAACGAACTTAATTGCTGAATACACGTTTTGCGCCTTAATGACATAGAAGAGTTTCTAATATTGTTTTTGTAGATAAGCAGTCGTCAACGAAAATCTACGGATGCTGGAACGCAGCCTCAACTGCAAAGGCAAGCGGATGAATCGAGCAATCTTCAGTATTTTAAAATTTTGGGCCGGGTATTTCGGACGGAAGCGAATGAGTATGCAACTTATATAGTCAAATCCAGAAACAAATCACCACCAATCTTTCCCAAAGCCCTTAAGGGATAAAGGATAATACCTATTGATCCACACAATCCAGTCTGTACTCACTGATAGATTGCCTCATTTGTGCTTATACGTCAATGCCATTTTGCACGCACTAACTAGGGAGATACATCTCTTCCTGCTATTTCAACTTAATTCTCGCTCTTTCTGCATTGCATCGAGACGAAAATACAAGAAAATTGAGAGATAGCGGGATTCCGCCGTCATCGTCACTCCCGAAATTTAGCCCTTTTTGAGACAAAAAGGATACGTTTGTGTCAGAGACTTTCACTGTTGTAGCTGATATGGGCCTGTAGCACGACCACAACTTAAACGGATGGGCCAAATAAGTTGTAGCAGCGCCATTTCGCATGTTGTGCATTACGACTAAAACACAACCAGTACTCAATTATCCGTTTGGGTTGTCTGCGAGGCTGTGGCCGCAATCATCTGGTGCCTTATCTAATTCAGTGGCCATTATACTATACATCTATGTTCCATTGCCGAGATCAGTGATGTAACGGGGTTACATTTGGTTACGTTGGTGTACGTAAGTACACAACGGTTAAGGTCAAGTATTGAACAGTCCGAAAGGTTCGGACCTATTGGTTGTTTTAACCAATCAGGGCAGGAGCCCTTGGTGAAAGAGTTGCAGCCTGCGACGTGTTGGTACACAGGTGGTGTACACTACATTTTGGCTAGGTACGAATTAAGTAAGTTCTACCTAGTATTGCATATAGTTTATATTAGTTTATTGAGTTAGGCTAATTTTATATTAAATAAATAAAGGAAAAGTCTAATGCGCCCCCCCATTTTGGCCAACGCGCCCCCCCAAATGAGAATTTCGAATATTTTTTCACAAAAAGTTAGGAAAGCGCTATTTGCCCCCCCATTTTGGCTATTCCCCCCCCCCAAATTATTTCCGTCAATCAAATTTTACTCCGATCAACTCACTCAGGTCGAAGAAAGGGGCCATGTGCTTACATGCACTGCGGAACACTTGGAAGCAGATTCATCGACAAGATTTCAGGCGAATGCTTCATGCCGTCGCTCGATTCTCTGCTGGCGCTAACATTGGTATGTTTGAGCAATTCAAATGTATGTTGATCGACGTGAGGGAGCTTACTTTGAGTTTGTATGAATACAAGAACTCCGTGGCAACATCTTGCTTACATTCGTCCACATGATGGATGCCGAAGAGGTGCCGAGTCTCTTATCTGAAGGTTTATTATCAATGTTATACCACATGCTGCAGTCCACGTCAGAGTTTCCTCGCTGCGCTGCTGCTCACGCTATTAAGCATTTGGTGCCTGCGGGGTACGATCCGGATGTTACAATTAATGTGCCGCCGTATCTCGTGGCTGACCACGAAGAGCTGTTTCTCAATTCGTCGTTATCTGACTTAAAATTTCTTGTAAAGGGCCACATTGCCCCGATTAATGCCCACAAGGTCGTCCTCTTCTTCCGTAATTTGTATTTCAAGAACATGGTGAAAGTGAGTAACGGTTTCATGATGTCTTGCTATTCTTTATTGTTTTTCTTTGGTCGAGTATACCTGCTAATAGTAACATGTGCGGTGATTTGTTATTCGTGGTACAGTTTGGTTCAGCAACGAGTCAGACGGCTGTGATCGAAGTCGACAATTGCAGCTATGGAGTGTTTTCGATATTGTTACATTTCTGGTAAGCTTGCTTTCAAGCTATTGTGGCAATATAGACGATAACTGGCCGTTCGATGGTATGTAGTACACTGGCAAAGTTGACATCACTCCGGATGTAGCGGAAGAGCTGCTGCGGGCGTCGTCGTATTATTGTGTGTACGAGTTACAAAAGCGTACGGAAGCGTTCTTGAGTGGGCAGATCTGTGTCGAGAACGTGGTGGATCTACTAACGCTCTCGGAAGAATGTAACACCGACGATTTAAAGAAAAAAAAACTGCGTCCCGTTCTTAATGCGACACATTCACGAAGTAGTTCGTCTACCTGCGTTTGAAGAACATCACGTACGTTCAAGCGAAGAAGTATTAAACGCTTTGACAACGATGCTAGGACCAGAGTGGGAAGAAAGCTACGCCAAGCTGAAGCAATCGACTGGACACAAAGACACGAAGGACGAAGCCACACGTGCTGATACTGAGACAAGAAACAGAGTGGAGGAAGTTAGAGAGCCGATTGGGCATGAGGTGAATGATGTGCGGGAAGCGCCGCTGTCGCCCCATTTCCTTTTGTCAGCCGTCTCGCCACCCAGTGCATCGCGAAATTCGGCAACTTTTGCCATGGAATCTCCAGTATTGACGCCTGTGGGGGAAGAGCAGGCAACGGGTGATTTCCACTTCATGAAGACATTTGGCACGGACGACTTGCTCTTTCACCGCTCGCGTAATTTCTCAGACTATTCGGAAGGTTTATCCGAAGGCGTGTGTTAGCACGAAAATTGGGGCACCGATAATCGTTTTATTTACTCCAAATAAATATTGGAAAGCGCTATTTGCCCCTGAAATCTTGTCGATTAATCTGCTTCCAAATGTTCCGCAGTGCATGTAAGCACATTGGCCCACGTACTCAGATTCTCTTCGACCTGAGTGAGTGGATCGGAGTAAAATTTGATTGGCGGAAATAATTTTGGGGGGGGGCAAATAGCCAAAATTGGGGGGGCAAATAGCGCTTTCCTAACTTTTTGTGAAAAAATATTCGAAATTCTTATTTGGGGGGGGGGGTTAGCCAAAATGGGGGGGCGCATTAGACTTTTCCTAATAAATCAGTTTACAAATACACTGAATACTGCTAGGCGCACGACCCGGAACGGTCGCGCGTGCAGTGAGTGTTGTAGCAAAGGGAGCATCTCCCCTAGCTACTCCTTTCTAAGGGAAGCCTTGGTATAAGGCGTTAGTGTTTACTAACCGTAAACTCAGGGAATCTTGGCCCCGAGCGAGAGAGCAATCTCCCACTAAGCCCTTATATAAGGGCGTATCGGCTAAGTAGTTGCGAATCGCCGCTTAAGTAAAGTCTTCCTCTGTGCGCTAGCCGCACCGTGCGTTTACACACCGGCTACAAGTGTTGGCATTTTAAATACTTCATATTTTTCAATTCATGAGATTTACGGAAATATTTCCGAAATTTGTTTAAATTTCAAAACGAAAACATAAAAATATCGAAATTTCCGAACCGACTGGATAGAATCTAGCCTACCGGTCACCTAATTCTAGCGCTGGCGTTGGCCACCTGGTACGTTTCCTGATCCACCTGAACATCACTTTCCAGATGCTCCTCGATTTCGACAACCTCGTTTTCCACAGCAATAAGCGCATCCTCCTCCTCCAGTTCGTTCTGAATCAGTTTCTCGGGAGAAGATTTGGCGGTTGCATGCAAGGCTTACTCGTTGAGGTAAATGTACATCGGTTTCGAGTTTTTCTGCACGCTGAGGGCTTTTGCTTCTTATCATGGAGCCAATTTTGCACAGAAAAAACGCGTTCACAGGATACGCTGTTGTTATTAGCGCTAAACAAACCAACAGCAATGCAAGCAAGGTCCGGTGCCAGCAGATATATGTTGTTGCAAAAGTCGAGGGGATTGTCGGCCATCTTCCAGATAGGTTGTCGGCAGCAAAGACAGTGAAGCGAGCACGGAATTGGGTGAACTGGGGCATGATAGCACGATTGCCAAGAGCATACTTGTGAAAAAAACGGCTGGATGTTGTTGCTGTGTTTGACGTTGAACTGAACTTGGTAGAAGGTGGTAAGCAATCACTTGGCAAGGCCAAACCGCGTAGACAAATCTCTGATCCATGGAGGGCATCGTATTGCAGACGATCTATGAGTACGCTGCCATGGCTTCGAACTTGTGTCGTATGGACCATCATCCCGTGATGACGTGGCCCGAGTTCGACACGTAAGACTCGGCCATCTTAGGACGCTCGTTGATTGGCTCCAGCACTTCGTGTACTTCTTGGAGGTTTGGCTCAGAGATGCATATTAAGCATATGGTCGAGCTTGTTGTCTGTAATCTTCATGCACTCGTCGATGGCGTAGGACCTAATCGCCGCCGTGGATTTCAAATGTAGCAGGTGCGTACACGCACGGTGCGGCTATGACACAGAGGAATACTTTACTAGAGTGGTGATACGCCGCTACTTATCCGATACGCCCTTATAAAAGGGCTTAGTAAGAGATCGCTCTCTTACTCGGGGCCAAGATTTCCCTTGTTTTACTAGTTAGTATAAACTAACGCCTTGATACAAGGCTTCCCTTAGAAAGGGGGTAGTTAAGGGAAGGTATTCCCTTTCACTACAACACTCACTGCGCACGCGACCGGTCGAGGTCGTGCGCCTAGCAGTCTTTAGTGTGAAATGTAAACTGATGTATATTTAATATATAATTAGCCTAATTTAATTAAACTAATGTAAACTATATGTAATACTAAGTAGAACTTACTCAATTCGTACCTAGCCGAAATGTAATGTACACCACCTGTGTACCAACACGTGGCAGGCTGCCACGCCTCCACCAAAGGCTCCTGCCTTGATTGGTTAAAATAACCAATAGGTACAAACCTTTTGGACCGGTCAATACTGACCTCAACCGTAGTGTACTTACGTACATAACATAACGAAATGTAACCAAATGTAACCCTATTACATCCTCCACCATCAAGACTATTGCTTACGCAATAAATTAATTATAGTTGGAGAACTCCAACTGCCAGAACTTCTGGCTTACCATGAGCACCTTTAGTGGTGCTGAGGATTCTCCTCGAGAAGATGGTGGATACTATTCCGATAACTCGGAGGTGGATGCCCTTCGGGATATCTCCCCAAAGGCTGACCGCTCCAACAACGCCGAAAAGCGATGTCGGCAGTCCAATCCGTTCCCCACACGTGGGGAAAATGCACTAACTCGTGCGCCACCTCTACCAACTGCGGATGATGCATCCGGGTCGCCGAAGGCGACCATCACCATTGAGCTAGACACGGCTCAGAAAGCCCGACATGCCGTACCGGCACGGAAGGGACCTCGTGACCCTCAAAAGAAGGCTAAAAACGAGGTGAAGAGGGGATTATCCTCCCATACCCCTGGCCCTGCGGCTGTACTGCCGCGTGAAATCGCGCGCCGGAGACAACTCCGGGCAAAACTGCTAACGCCGAAGCAGTTCACTGTCAACTCGTACCGAGCGCGCTTAGGGAAACAGGCACGGGGTGTCGTCGTTGAGACCCTCCTCGAGGTTCTCTTCGTTCTCCTACGAGGCGAAGATGTAGAGGAGGCAGAGCAGACATTCCGCGCTTGGGCGGAAGGGGACAAGCGTCTCCCTAACTTTGACGAGCTGTAAAACAGCTATTCCGAACATGACGTTCGGAAAGAGAGGGCATTGCGCTTGGCGTTTGCCTAAGCCAAAGCGCTGGGGCAATTACCTGCTCCTTATTGCACGCACCCTGCTAGCGCTCATGCCCTCGGTGTGGTGCAGGAGATCAATGCAAACTCTGCATCTTCCTCCGGCAAACTCCCAGCTACTGGGAGTGAAGGGGCTTCTTCCGACCCTTTGATCGTTGACTCGAAGCGGGGTTCTCCCGCTCGAAAGCGTCAATGACGTCACGGCAATCCTGCCGCAGGGGAGTCTCTGAATCCCACGAACTCTGTGAATATGGATAACCTTTCCACTTCACCAGGTACTGGGTTTCACCCCGATGATGGCGTCGCGCCATCAGGCGCTCCACATGGTAATGTGGAATACCCTCCGAGTCGAGAACTGGAGGAGGTCGCGCAATTGCGACGTGAGTTCCACGAGCGCTGCGATCGACACAGCCGTCGCATCCAGGACTCCCAGGATGGAGTACGCGACGAGGGGAGTGCGATTGACCACATCGAGAGGCGGATTGACTCTCCCGAGTCTCTCGTTGCGGAGTTTCATGGTCGTATTTCGACCCTGTCGGCAATGTTCCGACCTGTTGTGCCTTTCGGCTACCCGACTTCCCAACCTCCTCCAAGAGGGGACCCGCCTCCGGGTTCGGGTATGGCTTGAGCATACCCACATAGAAGGTTGGATGCGTACGCATCGCCTTCGGGATATCCAAGGAATACGCCAGACCCTTTCGGGCTAGCACCTTGAAAGGCGCCACAAACCTGGGGCGCAGTTTGTTTCTCAACACATTAGAAACTGAATGCGTAGGAAGGTTTTTAGCGTTTAATAAAACACTTTCTCCTACTTTGTACGCCCTTTTTTTACGCAGACCCTTGCGGTCTGCCTGTTCCTTTTGCTTGTCTTGGCTTTCCTCCATGGCATCAAAACGAGTCGTAAGACACTAAGGCGCGTCGATAAAAACTTATCGATGTGCTTGCGCACAGATACAGGGATGACATCAGGTAATACCCCCCCTTAAGCCCTGAGCCACACACACGCGGCGTCAACGGAACCCTCGGATTCACTAATCCGTTCACGTAAAACGGGGTAAACCCCGTAGATGCATGGACCGAATTGTTCATAGCAAATTCGGCCATAGGAAGCATATCACTCCAACTCTTTGGAGAATCCGGACATAAACTCTTCCACAACGCGATTAACGCGTTCCGTTTGTCCGTCCGTCTGCGGATGATCTGCAGTGGACATGAGGAGCTTGGTGCCCAGTACATTAAACAACGCCCCCCAAAACTGACCCGTAAAACGGGGATCCCGATCCGATACAGCGGAATCCGGTAGACCATGCTGTCGAAAGACACAGTCTAGGAACACTTTTGCTGTTACTTGTCCAGCTATGGACTCTGGCACCGCCACCAGGTGATCCATCTTGCTCAAACGGTCTACAAAGACCAATATGCCGGTGTTACCGGCCTTACCCTTCGGAAAACCGAAGATAAAATCCATACTGATGGATTTCCAACCCTCCGTAGGAAAGGATAAGCTTGTCAAAGGCGCCGCTGAATCTGCAGAGGGTTTGACCCTCAGACACGTCTCACAGGTGCGAATATACGCACCGACCCACTTATACATCTTGGGACACCAATACAAAGCGCTTAAAGCGCTGTAGGTCTTATCCCGACCTAAATGACCCCCGGTAGGGGCGTCATGTGCCTCCAAGAGGACTCTATACTTCAGTTACTCATCATGAGAAACTACCACCCGCGGAGTGTTCTCCGCGCTCGTGCTATAATATAGCAAACCGTCACAGTACCTGTAAAGGTGTAAACGAGCTTAGCTCCACTTGACAGGGTAGGCTCAGACGATCCACGACCCTTTTCACCCAATGCGCTGATAAGCGCCGTAAATTGTGGGTCTTTCTCATACGCCTGGCGTATGAGATCCACCATAGACGAGGTGACGAATGTCGCGTGAGCGAGCTCGTAATCGGGACGACGCGACAACGCGTCTGCAAGCACGTTCTTCTTGCCAGGTTTATACTTAACCTCAAAGTTGTACTCCGCAAAGAATGCGAGCCAACGGGCCATCCGTTGGGAGAGGTGAGGCGACTTCGTCGCTGTCCGTAAGGACGCGTGGTCTGTATAAACCACGAACGGCTTTGAGCCGAGTAGGTGAACCCTAAATTTGACAAGGGCATACTTCATGGCAAGTATCTCCTTATCATGAACGGGATAACTCCGTACCGCAGCTTTAAGCTGCCTCGACTCAAACGCAATTACGCGTTCCCGTCCCGCGTCGTCTGCTTGTAACAAAGCACATCCGATTGCGAAATCGGAGGCGTCGCAGACGACGCAAAAAGGTTTCCAAGAATATGGGAGAGCAAGAACGGGGGCTTTCAATAGGCTCCCCTTAACCGTTTCGAAAGCGGTTTGGTGTTTGGTTTCCAACACCAGTCAACATCCTTCTTAAGAAGGTCAGTTAATGGCTTCGCCATCTCAGCGTAGTTCTCGCTGTATTTGTGGAGATAATTGGCTAATCCAAGCCATTTCCTTAATCTATAAGATTTACAGGCTAAGACCACTCCCCAATGGCTTTCACCTTCGCGGGACCGCCCGCACTCCATCCTTTCCGATGAAGCATCCGAGGAAAGGAATTTCCTCAGCACCAAAAATACATTTGGATGCGTTTATGGTAAAGCGTACCGTAAAATTGGTACTTAATTAGGGGCATAATTATAGACACCCCTATAGGCGTAGCTGTGGTAGAGGGTACCACAAATTTTGTCGGTACAATAGTCGGTACAAAAGGTGGTACGATAGTGGGCACCACAATCGGTACCAAAGTTGGTACCCCAGACGGTACAACTGTTGACACAACGGTGGCGGACAGGGACGAGGCGTAGATAGGACGTCTCAGACGATGCGACAACTGGAACGGTTACCTGACGGTAACCCGAAGGTAAGCGGTCTAATGGTCGACAAAATGCGTATGAATGGGTAGTTCGGATTGGTTGATATTAGGTTTTTGGTAGATATTAGGATATAAGCAATAATAAAGTTCTCCTTTTGCGCACGATCGGGCTGATCGTTTACAGGGACGGCAACTTAGGGCCTCCCTTCTTCTAATAAATACATCTACGTCCCGGGCGGGAGCACTGAGTGCGTTTTTGGCCCACCGGTAGGCGTAGAGTGTGAGAGCTCACCCGCAACTCCGCCCGCTGTGTCAGCGGTTCTTCTTTTAAAGGTTTTTTGGTCTCGGGAACGTGATCGAGCAGTGCGCTCTTACCTCTTCCCCTATTGGTCCACGTTTTGGCCCCTAGTGTTCGGCTGCTTTAAGCGCCCCACGGGAACACTAGGCGGATTTTGGGTGGTAATCGTCGATCAGCCCGTCGAACGCGCTGATCGACCATCCCTCTAAAGCTTAAGTCCAGAATACAAGGTTTTTTTGGGTATTCTATTGACGGATTAAGCTTAAAGAGGCTCTGTGATCGGGCAGTGAAGATTTCTGCTGCCTGATCGAGTACCCCTTCTCTGATCAACACCTGATAGACACACTGCGACTCGCGACCCGCACTCAGCAACCCGCAGCTCGCGCCAACTAGCTTATCAGCGACTTTTAGTACCTGATCGCGCCTGATAGAGTCTGATCACCGCTGATCGACGACTCTTAGTGCCTGACCAAGCCTGATCACTGTTGATCACACCTGATCGCACGTGGTTCAAGCTTGATTGCGCCTGATCATCGCCTGATCGCACCAGTCGACTCATCACAAGTCAACTCAGTCTTGCCACAAGGAATTGTAGAGTGACATCCCCGCCACCTGGAGAGCTACCCACGCCTAAGCCGTCGGGAACACAAGGTGAGCAGAAACACAAGCAGTCAAGGACAACCGGATGACCCCCTTCGTCAGTCGGCAGTCCGGGCGCCGTGGTATCGCCTGATCAAGCCTCAAAAACTTTGATCAGCCGCTCCACCACACGTTTTCATATAACTTATGCTCTCGCATACATTCGAGCACAGCTCGAAGGTGTATGAGGTGCGTCTGAACATCAGACGAGTCGCCTTCCGCACGACTATGAACGAATATATCGTCGAAGTACGTCTGAGCGTACTTTCTATGAGGGCGGAAGAGTTGAGTCACCAAGCGATCGAAAGTCGCTGGTGCATTCGAAAGCCCTTGTGGCATAACGATCAACTCCCACAGCATGCCCCTAAGCGAGCTAACCGCTGTCAGCGGAATATCGGACGCTCGCATGAGCACCTGATAATACCCGTCCACCAGATCTAAGGCACTGTACACAGTACAGCCCGCCATATTGTTCTGGAGGACATCCTTCCGAGAAATCGAGTGTTCATGGGTACAGTAGCTGCATTCAGCTTGTTATACGCATGCACAATGCGCCACTTTCCGTTCGGTTTACGAACACAAAAAGTGGGAGATGAGTGGGGAGACTTACTCTCCCGTACCATCCCTGCCTCTTCTTTCCCCTTGAAGAATGCGTCGATAACGTCGCATTGCACCTTGGGGAGAGGCCACTGCCTAGTGACGCAGTACTTGGTTCCAGGAACAAAATCAATTTCATGTCGGACTCCCCGATCCGGTGGTAACCCCATCGGCGGGTTGTCACTAATGACATCTCCAAATTCCTTTAATAAGGAATGGTAAGGGTCCTCAGGATCCGCGAGGATCTTGAGACCGCTTCGGGAATACAATGCCTGTTTGGTTTGCACCAAAACTGACTCTTCCATCGTGGATGAGGAGTTCAACTCCTCTTTCGGACGTAATACGACAACCTCGTCGATTTCATCTGCTTTCAAAGCAGTTTCAAATTCGTTGAAGTACATCTCCTCCAACGACAACAGTTCGCCTATCCCAGGCAACCGTTCAAGGCTTACACCTTCCGTGACAACACCTGTCACACTATTCAGCATCCTATATGACTGCTGACTACTGGCCTCGGGACTCATCCCGAGACCCAGATGGGGGGAGTCAATTGCCCCATCTATTGGAAGCGCCTCGCGCCTATCCACAGAGGTATCCACCTCTACCACCGGTGACTCGCCGGTATCACCTATAACGGCGTAGTCGGAATCATTTCCGACCTTCAGAAGAGACGAACTTCGGGTCTCTTCTCTAAGCGCCTCGCGCTTACTCTCAGAGGAATCCACCTCTATCACTGGCGATTCACCAGTCTCGCCTATAGAGGCGTGGGGATTAACCGCCGAATCCCCCTCGTCAAGGAACACTTCCTCGACCTCATTGGGACTGATAATCTCCCAATATCTGGCATCTCTCAACAGAATCGCTTTCTATCGAGCAAAGGTGGGTTCATGACTCTCCAATGCTTCACCCGATCGCGGTTGCGTTGAGCCAATGGACTTAGACTTCCAGTCTATCCATGGCTCGTGGCGTTCCAGCCACTTCATTCCCATAATGAGGTCATACCTCGAGTCCAAATCCAGGACTAGGTAGCGTTTAGAGCTATCGAAGTCTGCAAACTTCAGCTTAAGTTCAATCGAGACCTTGGGTACAGAAACCTGTACGCCCGTCGCTAGACGTACCGTGACAACGTCACGAGAACGTGCCTCTAGGGCCTCGGCATACATCCGACTCTTCTCTACAGAAGCCCGTCTGACATAATTGTCAGACGCTCCAGAGTCTATCAAGACTCCCCAAAGCTTATCAAAGCCTTTCACGTCCGCAAGGACGACCAGCAAATCTGGCTGGTACACCAACTCGGTGATAGAAAGCACCGCTTCCCTCGGGGCTTCGTGCTGTCGTTCCATACCCTGGGTCTTAACAGCACTGAGGGCCCCCAGTAGGACGCCACGCACCTACTGGGAGCCGTCGTTTCCCGACGGCTTGGGCGAGGGCTTTTTACCCACCCTCGTCCCCTTAAAGCGAATATCTCGCTGGGGATTTTTCGGACATCTGTTCCGCAGATGATCCGTGCTTCCACACAGGAAGCATCTCAGCGGCCCATGCTGCTGCAGCATTGCAAAGAGATCCGACTCGAAGCTCTGCGAGGTAGAGTCAGAGTGACTCTTAGCGGAAGGTTTCTCCTCCGCTTCGACCTGACTAAGGTCCATTGGTTCGGGCCCCCCCTTAGAGGAACGAAAGTTCCTTTCGGCGTTAAACGCCATCTTAACGCCTCCCCCATGGATTGGGGTCGGCATCGGAAGAGCTCCGAACGTGCTGGCTCTTCCTTCAGGCATCCCATAACACGGGAATGGACACATCGTCCGAGTACGCTTTCGCGTACATCCATGCCAGCAGGGTCTTGAGTTCTTGGATATATGTTTCCAAGTCCCTAGTTCCCTGGCGGCACCTCAGAAACGACAGCTGATTCTGGAAAAACAGATCAAGCGTGGAATACATGTCCATAAGCTTTTGCTTAAGGACTTCCAGGTTGGGAACACGTCCGTGACCGAATCCGAACACGTGAACGCCCATGTACGGGTTCTACCCGTAAGATGGGTCAATGAAAGTCCCACTTGCAAGTGATCCGCGATCACATTCGCTGTGGTGAAGGCCGTTTTGACCTCTCGAAACCACACATAAAGGTTATCACCTTTTTCGCCGGTGAATTCCGTTATCTTAAAGGACAACGGAGGGCGCACCCCCGTGGACGTGGAATGGCTTCCACGAAAATTCGCCTCATGGGCGATGAGGGCGTTGACCCTCTCCATTACGGCATCAAGGGATCTGCATGCCTTCGTCACCCAGTATGGATAACAGCCTGTTAAAGGTTTCCTGCTGGACGAGGGTCAGCTTATCCCAATCGTCCTGATTCATCCTTTACAGATGATGTTGTCGTCTACCAACACAGGCGTTGGATTGACTACAAGTGCTACCAGATGTAGCAGGTGCGTACACGCACGGTGCGGCTAGATCACAGAGGAAGACTTCCCTAGAGTGGCGATACGCCGCTACTTAGCCGATACGCCCTTATAAAAGGGCTTAGTAAGAGATCGCTCTCTTACTCGGGGCCAAGATTTCCCTTGGTTTACTAGTTAGTATAAACTAGCGCCTTGATACAAGGATTCCCTTAGAAAGGGATTAGTTAAGGGAAGGTATTCCCTTTCACTACAACACTCACTGCGCGCGCGACCGGTCGAGGTCGTGCGCCTAGCAGTCTTTAGTGTATTTTGTAAACTGAATGTATATTTAATATATAATTAGCCTAATTTAATTAAACTAATGTAAACTATATGTAATACTAAGTAGAACTTACTCAATTCGTACCCAGCCGAAATGTAATGTACACCACCTTTGTACCAACACGTGGCAGGTTTCCACGCCTCCACCAAGGACTCCTGCCCTGGTTGGTAAAAATAACCAATAGGTCCAAATCTTTCGGACCGATCAATGCTGACCTCAACCGTAGTACTTACGTACATAACAAAACCAGATGTAACCAAATGTAACAAAGTGTAACCCTGTTACAGCAAAAGTCTGTCCAGTACTCCAGTTGCGTGCCCCAGCGTGATGACGAACAAAATGATCGCAATCAACTTACCATGCTCGCGCTTCTGATGTTCTCGCAAGATTTCCAATTGCAATGGCAAGTTCGTGAAAGCCATGACGATGCCTTGCGCTTTTTTCATGATCGGCGCAACATCGGTATGCTTGCAAATGTCCTGATTAAATGCTGAAGACAGTGCGGGCTGTGTGGTGGAGCGGCTGGACAAATTTGGAGGCTTGGACAGTCGTTCCCACAGCGCCCGGACTACCGACAACGAAGGGGGTCCTCCGGTTGTCCTGTGACAGGCCTATGTTTTGCTCACCTTGTGTACCCCACGGTTTGGGCGTGGGTCGTTCTCCAGGTGGCTGGGGACGTAGATCAGTGCAATTACGATGAAGATCAAGCGAATTCGTAGAAGGTCGAAATGTGTAGATCTGGTGGAAAATCGCAGATTCGAGATCCCGGGGAAAAAATGGGGGTCAAAGATCGCAGATCGTAATCGCAGATCGCGGATAGACACATTTGATCTAGTGTGAATTGGCGAGATTGCAGATCTGGAGATCGCAGATCGCAGATCGACGCTGTCGATTTAGTGGAAATCACCGAAGGGGTACTTGATCACGTGGAGGTAGTCTTCACTACTTGATCGTCGAGCCTCTTAAGCCTAGATCGCTAAGGAAATGCCCAATATATTTTGTATTCCTAGCCTCAACTTAAGAGGAAGAGGTCGATCCGCACTTTCTATGTGCAGATCGACTGGTTTTACAAAAAATCCACCTAGAGTTCCTAAAGGGCGCTTAATGCAGCCGAAATTCTAGAGGATAGGTGTAAACCAATGGGGGAGGTGGTTAGAACACTTGGCTCGAACACCCTCCCAGTAGTCTTTTACGAAAAGGGGCCTCTGACACCGCGGGCGGAGTTGAGGACGAGTTCTGCGGGACTTTACGTCTGCCGGTGGGCCAAAAAGTGCACTACGTGCTCCCTCCCGGGACGTGTAAAGGTGCGTATGCAATGAAAGGGAGGCGCGAAGTTATCACGCCGTCCCAATCGATGATCTAGTTGATCGGATGCAAAAAGAGAACTCTATTATTCCTTATATCCTAAAATCAACCAATTACCTAATATCGACCAATCAACTCAACCCATCCTGATATGCATCATTAGCCTGTCGCTTACCATCGTGTACCTGTACTCTGCGTCGCTTTTTCTCCGGATGGCCCGTCCATGTTCATGACAGTTGACCAAAAATCTTCTATGCGCTTCTCCACAACCATTTTTATGGACAATCAAGCATCAACCAAGATTTTGAATGGACTCAATGGAAGTTAAAGATTGAAACACGTTGATATTCTGATGAAGCATATTAAAGTAATGGACGGACTAATAAGCCTAGCTACGTTGCAACTAAGTATACGCTAGCAGATGAATTCACGAACGCATTAGTATTCGAGATGCTGCGCACGGCGATCGCCTGGAATGATGTGAAGGAGAAATTAACATTGAGAAGAATTGTTGAAAATGTGCACTATACCTGTTTTATTGAAAATTGTATAATGGTAATTTTTCATTTTTAGCAATGTCAATTTCGATCATTTTAGACACTATTTTGGGTACTTATATTTAGTATAATTGTAGTACGCAATTAGTTTCAACACATAGTATCACGCATATTTACATGTTAGGAAAGATTTCACTTCTTAATACACATCCAATTGAGCCAGTCCCTGACTTGGATATTTTCTTTTACTGTCTTCAAACAGTCTTGGAGTGTTGTTTTCATCAAGAACGGATACTTGGTTGCGATAAAATTCAAGATAGTTAAATTCAGTTTATTCAATGTTATATCGACATTTACGACTCGAGTTTCATAAGTTCTTGCACAAATGGACAAAAGCTTTTCAACATTTTGGGACGGGCAGTGGTAGGAAAAGCTTTGAAAAAAGGAGGTAGACGCCTGTATATAAAGTCTAGTAGTCTGTTATTTTAAAGGCCTAATGTCCCACATATATTAAGTAAACTTGCATGTCGTTTTATCGTAGAGCAAGCAAATAAATGGTCATACGTATTCCTCCAATGTTACTGACTTGGATGGAACTGTTGAAAGTATTCTTGTTGCGGTTTGTACCAAAAACCGGGTGTATGTATATGTTCATTTATAGAATTGATAATTTCGTACTTTTAAGAGATTAGGTGCTGCATTTAGGAATCTTAGTTTCTATTATTCGGTACGCTTAAGTAGTGTAGGATACAGGACAGATGGAGGATCGCTACAACTTCAGCTTTTATGCATATTTCATGTTAGGATATATAATCACTCCTCAATACACATTCGATTAAGTACCTGACTTGGTTATTTTCATCTAATGTATGCAAATTGTCTTGGGGTGTTGTTTTGATCGTTAACGGAATATTGGTTACGATAAAAATAACAAAATACGAATTCAGTATATTGAAGGCATCAAACAACATCTGTGACTCTAGTTTCTACGATAGACGTAAGTATGAACAACGAAACATTTCAACAGGTTATGACCCAAAAGAGTCATGCTGTGTCGCTTGAAGAAGACCTTATTAAAGAAAGCCCGGCATATTTTGGAGCCGATGGAATGAAATTATTGAAATGTTCCAAGACGTATTCGATCGTCTCGATAAGTTGGAGAATTCGAGAGCTGCTAAGCACGTGAACAACGCTGGCATCAATAAATCGATGAGACTTGTCACCCGGATGCGGTTGGCGTCGCTTGAGAGCACGCCGGAACGAAACCCCAAACATCAAGCTGGTTGTAGTAACTAAATTTCGGAATGGATTCAACAATGAAAGATAGACAACCCGCACTCAGAACACCCTCTTCAAAAATATTTAAGATATCTCAAAGGGTGTTCGACGGTACCGAGGTGTACCGGGTGTTGGAAGATGGTTTTAAAGAATGGGGACAAGATTCATTCGACAGATTTCGATTGCCGAGTCGGCATGTTTTTTTTTGGAGCGAAGGCATAAAGGTCGACCTCCTGGGGCATTATCTTAGCGGAACTGCCGAAATAAATTTCAATAGATAAGTCGACATGTACTGGACCGATTCTCCTTCTCTTGTTCATGCGATGAACAAAACGCTCAATGCATTTCACACTTTCAGCACATCTGCCCAGCCTATTAAACTTTTCACAAGCCGAAAAAATCCAAGGCGGTCCTGGAATGAGCACTATGTTTTATTAGTTGCTTTTTAAGAAGCTGTAGGCAGCAGTTAGCCACTTCTGTTGGAAAATGTGGTTAATTATTCATCGCTAAAGTTAAAAACAGTTTTGATGGCGAAATTGGACCATAAGAGGTCGGACTAGTTGCGCCATGCTGAGGAATTGTGCCATTTCGCACAAGCAGTGGAGGGCGAAGCACGAAGTACGAAGGCTTTTGGGGATGATGCATTAAATATGATCGAGGAAAAGAATAACCCATCAAGTGCTACGGATGTGGAAAAGTAGGTCACATCCGTTCAAAATGTCCCAAAAAGGCCAACAAAAAGGTTGATTTCTCGCTAACTACTAGTTATATACTGGCCAGTATTGTTGATAGCAGTTGTATTTTGGACAGCGGTGCTAGCATGCGCCTTGTCAATGACTGCAAATGCCTGTGCGACCATAACGAAGAACTGTTTTCAGGCTGACGAAAAAACTGAAAGTTTCGAAGAAAGGATGGATCAAGATTCAAGTGGTTGCCAATGGAAAAACAAACAGGATACGAGGTGATAAAGTATTTTACGTGGAAGATACTTCGAAAAACATTCTATCTTACGGTCTTTTGAAGGAAAAAGGGTGCGGAATGGCGTATATCAAGGGCAACAGAATGTTGCATACGGCCACCCGAAGTCCAATGTTTGACATTCAAAAGACAAACAAGGTGTTAACAGTAATGATTAATGCTATCATTAATGATTTAGCAAAGTTTTCGAGTGTTCTCGCTATTATGGAAGAAAAAAATGACTGTGATACGAGTCGTCAAATGGATGTCGCTAATACATTTTAATGCAAGACTCGGGCATCTGAATTATGATTCTGTGGAACGTTTGGCGAAGGATCCCACGAGTGGGATCAAGCTGACGGATCGTAAACATATGAAACGTTTGATCTGTGCCCAGGGAAAGCAAACTAACCATCCATCCACGGTCCGTCAGGCGCAGTGGTTTGAATGCTCCAATTGATCGGATTGGTGGCGTAAGATGCTCCGATTAAAAAAGGGCTATTACGCCAGAAAGGTCATTCATTGGGCGACAAATACATGATTAATTTTGTTGATGATAAATTAAACTACGCCCGCGTATTTTTGGCGAAAACCAAAGATGTCGCCTCCAAAGAATTTGAACATTTTGGCTTTCGTCAAACGCCATTTTAACTGTTCGTATATTACGTCCCGATGGTGGGTACAAATATAAGAATCCCATGGATTCTGTCAAAAATTCCGGCTTTTGAACGGCAGACTAGCGAAGCTAACAATAAAGCTGACAATGGAAAAGCCGAGCGCATGCATCGCACAGTCATGAAATCGCAAGGTGCATGCTGTTCGCAAGTAATCTAAATCTTTCTTTTGGGACGATGCGGCTCAATAAACTGTATTCATATTGAACAGAAGCCCAAGTAATGTAAATCTAAAGCGGCAATCGCCCTTCGAACTACTCACGAAGAAAAGGCCTAATCTTGTCAAAATTGTGGCATTTGGATCGCCGTGTACAGTGTTTCGTAGCCCTGGAAAAAACTCGCTGGCCCTTAGAGCTCACGTCCCCATGATTTAGGAAAAAGTGAAGAAGGCAAGGGTTTCAAGGTGTATCTCAAGTCGAAAAGAAAGGTTGGTGTGAGAAATCACGTCAAGAACATAGAAATACTGGACCAAGATCAAAATGACTAGGTTCGACAACTTCTGCTAGAAGATTGATAATCAATGAGGGGGGAACTTCTGATTTTCAAAAGGCCAATAAAAAACAATATGAAGACGAAGTGACAATGCGAAAGACATGTAGCGCGGATCCAATCCAAGAAAAAAAGAAGATCGAGGCATTATTGATGAAGCTGCGACTGAAATTCAAGATGGTCAATATGTTAAAGAAATTGGGTCCGTTTACTTTGTAACGGAAATAGACCAAAAAAATTCGGTCAAGCGATGAAGAGATACAACAAGTACAAGTGAAAAATTGCAATGCAGGAGCAGCTAGACGATCTTGAATGAAACTAAGTTTGTACTTAGTCGAAAAGCTAAGGATTGTCGACCTCTTGATACGGAATGGGTATACAAGACCAAGTTGGATAAAAATGGCAAGATTCATAGATAGATATATATCAAGGCTGGTTGTATGTGGCAACGAACAGCGCTTCGAAATGGATTACACCCTCACGTTCGTGTGGTGGAGTCAAGTTCAAAATCGAACACCGTAGTGTCGAGAGCCTGACCACCATCGTGCCCGGCCTTCCAACTTACCGGGGGGGGGGTACCCCGCGAACATTCGCCTACGATCCGATCTGATCGTCGCTGCTAGCAGACGACCGATCATCAGCATAGGACGCCTGGTCCGATTTCTGCGTCTCCATCTCACCTTGTGTACCCGATGGAATGGGCTGGTTACACACTTGGTGGATCGTCGCTGCGAATTGATGTGGGTCTAAAATGCGAGACCGTGCTGGGTAGTGTACCCTGGGCGGAACTCTTCACCCTGGGTACGGGTAGACCAGTTATACTCCAAGTAATATACTTCAAAGGGCAGATCGATCAATCGATTGTAGAGCCCAACCAATACGAGAATAAAAGTCCAATACTCCAATATAGAGATCCAATAAGAACGTGATAAACTCCACGAACGATATCGCCACGAAATAATCAATAACTTGATAACACATTCCAAACGTGTGTAACTTGCGCTTGAAAAGCCGACCAATGTGTACTCCCGTCGAGGGACTTCCAGCGGGCCAAGTGCGTCTGTAACGCGTCCCGGACGGGTATAACAAGCTAGAGGGAATTACTCGACCCTATGCTTCCAAACACTCTGCGGCGTGAAGAGGCGACTGATGTACAGTGTGAAGAAATGACTTCTTGTTGAGTGTTAAAGGCTGAAAATTAACGACTAGCCAGAACTATCTCCCTATGGTCCCCAATATGTACAAACATGAAAATATGTAAGTACACGCAATATCATGTGACTTACCAAAATCCGTGCTCTTGACACCTCTTGCACACGATTGGCCCAAAAGCCTCCTTGATTTCCACCAATCCGATCGCCGATAAGCCGATCGGTGTGCTGCTGACGCAAAACGACCAAAATTCTTGAGTCCGCTTCACCACAGCCGCCCCTAAGTCTGGTCGTAGCCGCGCAACGATAACGACACGATCTCACCACATCCTAGACCTTCGCAGAAGCGGACTTCACCGATGGACAGATCTTCGAGTCCACCTTCGTCAGGTACTTGCCTTGTACACCTGATAGTCTTGTAACCACTCTTAACGTTCGTTGCTGCAGGTGACCTGCGTTCCTCATCGCCCCATATCGATTCACCGACCAGATCGGCCCGATCTGATATCCCCCACAACACTCCAGAGTCCTACACACCGGACGGGCATCAGATCGAGGTCGATCAGCTCCAGAAAACATTCAGGGATCTCCAGTAGCAGTTGGCCATCAAGGATTCATCGCTCCTGCAACTTCGGAAGGAGGTAGACACTTTGATTCCTATATCCACGAAGTTGCAGGAGGTGATCGCCGAAAACGCGCATCACCGGGCTCAGATCGCCCAATAAACAACGCTAGGTAAGCTGATCGGTCTGTTTTTCGTCTTGAATCTGCTCTAACCTTCTTTCGCGTGCAGATCAGTTGTCCACCGACATTGCCAAAACGATCGACGCTTTATTCTCGGCTGATCGGCAGTCGCATGACCACTGCGATCAGCTCCGACCGATCATGGACGGGATGTTCGGCGCACGGCATAATCTGTCTCGCTTGGAGGCCTACCGGTCACAACTCCGGGAACAGCGTGCGCTGGTCAACCGGCAGAGGTTGGAGGATCAGTCCGATCGGACTTTACTCCGCACCCAACATGGTGACCTGGAGAGGCAGATCAGCGAGTTACAGGTCGTGGTCAGGGACCATATCGGGAAGGTAGAATCCTTACAGAGCCGATCGGACGCCTGGAACCAGGAGTCAAACCGTCGTTGGGCGGCCGTAGATCGGTGCTACCAACAGTTGACCGACTTGTTGTACCGGCGTCCGGCTGCAGGCTCTAGCGTTGACCAATCTACATCGGCCGCTCTGATCGATCTGCACCAAGATCGGAAACGACGCCATTAATTTGCCAAAAGTCAATATTCCAAAATTCCACAAGTTTCCAAGAAGCGTAAGGACGCGTCGGAGGCTCAAGGGCGCGGGGTATAGCGCGCTACTCCGAACTCGAGGAGAAGCGAGCGGTGCCTCAAAAGAAGGCCAAGACGCAGGCGCATCTTCCAAGCCCAGGATCGGACGCAGGTTACACGTCCATCACCGTCAAATTGCATGCGTCCTTACGCCCCCGCGCTGCTCACACCAAACGTATGGAGATCTCCTCCGTAGAGGACTAGGGGATCGAATCGGGAGATTCTGAGTTCTTGTTCAATGCTTTGTCCAATTCCCGATCTTATCACCGCCGAGGTCCTGTTCCCGCGAAGTCTGCATCGGGGGCTGATAAGGTGATCAGCTTCCAGGGTGATGGTATTGCACGGACGCGTAAGTCAACCAGATAGGTGACTTCGTTCCATCCCGGCACATCTAGGTTGCGTCATCACGCCCGATTGAAAGGGGTGTTGATCGGAGGTCGACCTCTCCCATCGCTGACTTCAGATGTCACTTTGTCATGGTCACCGGGGCAGATCGGTAGCTCGCACCGATCCGCCCTGACCAAGCAAGATCTAGCCCGGTCGATGTCCCGACCAGATTTCTGGCTCTTCCCTCCAGCTTTGAAAACCCCTGACCCGTCTGCGTGGCGGGCGGATCTAGTCACAGGACCGCAAATCTCCCATCTGTATGCAGATCGACCATGGGAAGTGCTTCTAAGCGCCAAGTTTGACTCCATATTCACGTCGGCTCCTTGGATCGATTCGCTTCTGGGTCGACTTCGGGCCTTTAATACATCCCACTGCCAGTAGATCTGGGAGTCTACCCATTATCTCCTCCTTCCCGCGGGTCGGAAGTTACGGGACCAAGACCTGATCCTGTTTTAGAAGCGCCGGAGTCGGGCGGGCGAGGCTTGGCTGGCCCTATGCCAGTTTATTCTGGAAGGGATGCCGGCCCGCGAGTGCGACATCAACATCTTCCTGTATCTGGTGTTTCTCATATGGCCAAGCGTCGCGTTGAGATCCCCGGGGCGTTGACTGAGGACGGCATCTGGTATCCCGGTCTCCATTGTGACGAGCCGATAGCAGACCTGAAAGACGCCTTGATCCAGATCGATCGGAAGGATCCCCGGCGCAATCAGCACAAGAACCAGATCGAAGACCATCCGGCGTTGACTATCTTCCGTCTGTGGGGTGATTGCGACTCTTGATGCGTTAGATATATGACCAGATAATCCATAATACATGTCATCATTTTTCCAAAATTCCTGATCATCTGATACCTTAACCAAATCTCGTCACTTTCTCCAAACTTGCATCAACACGTTATCACACACAGTTCCATCCACATCGCGAAAATTATCACCATGTTCGTCACTCCACTACTCCAGTTCATCACAGTTCATCATACTAGTTCACAATAATTCAGACCTTACACATATTCACACCGATCGGTATACTGATCGGTGCTACTGTGTGTCTTGATCTTCATCTTCATGATTCTGCATCACTGCGAAGTGATTACGACTGACTCGTTCTCGCTCGAACTCTCGTAGCAGTGCTTCACAATTTAGATCTAGTTAGTCGATCCAAGTTGCTTCGTCATGACCCTTCCAGCGGACCCGATATTCTCGGTGGGTGCGACCGAAACGTGTCTTCTTGACCGATCGGACATCTAGCACCTTTTCCACCTCGAATTCGTCCTCTTCCAATGGCCTTTTCCAACTGTCCTCCGGCAGCAGAGCCTCATTAAAATCGAACCTCTCTGCTTCGTCCACCAGACAGGGCATTTTAGGCCGATCGGGGAATTCTCTGACCAGATTCATCTTGGAAACGTGCACGATCGGAAAAACTTTGTAATCCGTGCCGATCGTGATCATACGGGCAGCATGCTCACCGATCAGCTCTGCTACACGGAAAGGACCGTGCCACATATGATCCAACTTCTTTGCATAGCCTTCCTTGACCCGATCGAGGTATAAGCATACCCTCGCTCCTGGTTCAATACCATGAGGGCGTACCTGATCGTTATTCCGATCTGCTCGATCTTGCGTGGCCTGGCGCAACTTTTCATTGACGACTTCTTTCGCATGATGATAATGCTTCTGGACCTGCATGCGACAACGACGGGCATCGCGAATGCGGGTCCGAGTGCAGCCGATCGGTATCGCCGCTTCAAGTGTCGATAGAGGGTCCCATCCATACGCCAGATAGAAAGGCGTTTCTCCTCGGACCCGATCGGTTGAAGAGTTGAGTGCGAATACCAGTCTCTCTGTATTCTTCCCAGTCACGTTGTTCTGGATCGGCCACATAGATCTTAATCGCCCTTGTTATTGTCTGCACCATGCGTTCAGCCGATCCGTTCTCTTGCGGACGATATGCCATCGTCGCGCTCTGCTTCTGGCCTAGCATGTTATTGAACGATCGGAACACCTCAGCCATAAAACCAGGTTCCCGATCGTGTCTAATAACTTCTCTGGCGCCGAACCTTCTGAACACGCATTCCTCGTAGCTCTGGGCGATCTGCTCCGCAGATCGGGATGCACTAGCCTTTGCGATCACCAGACCAGTGAACAGGTCGATACAGATCAGCAGCTCAGTGTTGCCGCGCGTCGATCTGGGCAGCGACGGTATGTGATCCATTTCTATCACCTGGAAAGGTTAAGTAGCCTCGATATTTCCGGGCGATCGGCCCTTGATATCGGTCTGCCCTTTCCGGTCTCGCAATCTGTGCAACAGCCCACATATTTCTGCACGCTCCGAAAAAGTCCTCCCCAGTGAAAGTGGGCCCTGATCTTGTGGTATGTCCTGCCTATGCCTTGATGTCCCCCTTCTAGACTCACATGGTAGTGATGAAAGACATCCGGCTGTAGCAACTCAGGGATCACCAATTTTGCTAGTCGATCTCGATCGGCACTGTCTTGATCAACGTCACGGCAGTAATACAGCAATCCATTGTCGTCCACATTGTAACTGTCCGCGATCTTGGTACACTCTTTCGCTTGATCATTCGTTAACTTGGACAGTTCACCACGCAGATAGGCCTTCAAGTTGACGATCCACTCTTCTTCGTCCTGCTCCTTGAGGATCCGTTCCGCCCTTAGCTGTTGTACAACGTACTCGCTCAGCCTTTGCTTTGGGAACGATCGGCGAGACTTCTGAGCTCTCGATCCAGTTGCCGCCATCACATGCACCGTATCAGGTCTGTCCTTGGGCTTGATCAACTCCGGGATCCTGTTTATGTCCAAAAGTTCATGTAGAACGGCCTCCTCGGTGATCGTCGCCCCGATATGGTACCGCATAGCTTGGGTCGCGAGGTGATCGGCGCTTCTGTTCCAATACCATTTCACGTGCAGTAGCTCGTGGTTGGGATCATCTTTCAGTGCCTTCATCACCCGATCATTTAGCAACTTCAGCCTTGGTGCCTTACAGTCGATCTACCCGGTGATCTGCCTTATCACTAGGTTGGAGTCACCACATATGATGATCCTCCCTTTCTTTTGTGATGACAGCAGATCGAGACATAGGAGGATCCCCCTATATTCCGCCTCGTTGACCGTTATGTCAGGCGTGAAATCAGCGGCGGCTGCTACTATAGACCACCGTGGTAACTTCCACAGTATGGCACTATAGGAGCCGACCTTCTTTTTCACGCTAGCCGATCCGTCGAAACTCAAGACCAGGAGTTCCTCATCCCGATCGACGATCGGCGGCGACCGTGATATTTACTGTCGAGGCTGCTTCCTTGGGGCAATCGCCATCAGAGCTTCATCCACTTCAGACCGAGGGGTGATAATGGTAGCCAATGTGCCCAATATCTCTTCCTCTCCCTTGGTGCACTTGACGACCTCGAGGAACCACTGTGACAAGATCGCTGACCATATGCCGAGACGACCGTCCATCCCATTGGCCGATAATAGCCAGGTCAATGTCGACTTTCTCGAAAGAACCTTTACCGATCGGCCGACCAGTAGGTTGTAGCACACATCCAAAATCCGTAGTAAAGTCGGAATTTCCTTTTCGACGATCCCATAGTTAACTTCGTTCGTCTTCAGCGTCCGGCTCGTAAAAGTGACCGGGTGGTACATTCCATCATGTTCTTTCACTAGAGTGGCAGAAATGGCCCACGTACTAGCATAAACAATGACGATCGGCATTTTTCCGGATCGAAGTGTCTTAGAATCGGTGCCGTCGCCATCTTGGCCTTCAGCATACCGAAAGCAACCTTTGCACGCTTCATGTGGTCGTCTGCCTCCACCTGCGGAAAATCGGCGGGAATATCAGAGTCGCAGCCCTCCAGTAAAGTTGCCCGATCTCCTTCGCGCAACATATGGTAGTCGACTTCCCGGAGCTCGTACAGCACGGCCGCGTAAATCGCGAAGTCTTCAATGAAGCGGCTGTAGTAATTTAGGCTCTCTAAGAAAGACTGCCATTGCCTTCAGTGATCTGGGAAACGGGAGGTTGCTCAGTGACTCCAGATCCTTAGGATTGGCCTCCATCCCACTGATTGACACCATATGACCTAAATAGGCGACCTTGGACATGCCCCAAAAACTCTTCACAGCACTGATCGACAGGTTCCAGCGATCGCATGTCTCCAACAACTGTTTGACCTTCTCGCACAGATCGCTCCATGACGAAGCAGGGATCAGAATGTCGTCGATATACGATCGCCTCCCCAGAACGGACGGTCTCCTTTCCCGTGTCGGGTTCACCCTCTGTAAATACATCCTGGTTTTCGGTGGGGTCCCGATCGGTACTGATCTTGAAGTATCCATACAATGCGTTGTCGATCAGCCTCTGGTAGATCTGGGGAGCGTTCCTTAAACCGAACGGCATACGGTTCCACTCGAACAGACCGAACGGCGAAACAAATGCAGAGATCTCGCGATCCCGATCGGTCATCCAAACCACCCAAAATCCACTTGCCATATCCAGTGAGCAATACCATAGGGTCTTATCAAGATCTTCTAGCAGTATCGCTGATCAGCGGAATCGGTTCCACCATAAGCTTGGTCAACCGATATACCAACCGATAATCGATACACAACCTGATGTCGACGCCGTTCTTCTTGATCACAATCACGATCGGCAAGGCCCACGGCGAGGTAGACGGTTTAAGGATCTTGGTAGCCAACAGTCCTTTAATAAGGTCAGACAATTTTTCACGGTACTGTGGCGCCACACGTCGGCATCGCTGGGCGATCGGCTTGGCATCAACCACGTCGATGTCACAGATAGATCCGCGAGCAGCAGGGGGTAAGGCGTTGCCTTTCCCGATCAGCAGATGTTTCTTCTTCCATATGATCTTCTTTAGCTGATCGATCTGACCGGGACTGTTGACATCCCGATCACCCACTTGCAGATCGTCCAAGGTGACTTCGGGAGGATCGGCAGAAACTTCAGGGAGGACTGCCATCTGGCTCTCCAGCTCCTGAATGTATTGACCCCCGCCCTCATGTATACAAACTTGATCGTATTCCGGGGCAATGTCACCCAAACCGTCCTGATCGGTTGAGCACTTCTGTTCCCGAGCGGCGGGCTGCCTTTCGGCGACATCGATCTGCTTAGGCGCGACCTCGTGGTCCGCCCCAGAAATCCCATGTTCCCCTTTTTCTATTTCCGGCTCCGCTGTCGCCTGTTCTTGTGACACCACCATGTGGACGAACCTTGGATCATCTGCTTGATGGTCCACTGTGTCCGGCGACTGCGGTGCCTTTCTTCGAACTAACATCTTCTTTGGGGTTACATAGATGGGCCGTTCCACCATAGGTGAGGTATCTTCTTCCACCGGTCCATCATCGCTGATCAGATCGGTGGTCGCTTGGTATGCCAAGTTCTGCCACTCAACATACCGTCTCGATCCGATCGAGACGAACCTCATCTTTCTTGGCACCTTCCCTTCCGCCAGCCACATCCCAAAAATAGTATTATTGTCGAGCGTAAGCGGCTTGTCACCGATATTAGTGACTCGAACATAATCATATCGGCTGGCGCTCTTCACAAAGGTCGACACCCACCGATCGCCCCTGGTCACCCATAACTTCCTTCATCGAAAACCTTTGTCGACCGGGGTATCAGCGGATTGGTCCACTGGAATGGTGACATCTTGGTCCCACCTGACCAGATCGGTGTACGATCCGTATAGGGTCCTCCGACCAGCTAACTGGATCTGGACCTCATCCGGGAGTGTAAGCACTCCATGAGACAGATCAAGGCGAATACTTGCCGGCACTATGAAATCCACGCCTAACAGGGCATTCTGACCGGCCAGCTTGCCAACCAAAGCTCTAAAGAAGTAGACCAGCAAACCCGATAGAGTGATCTTCACGCGCGTCCTTCCTTCGGTCATGTAAGAACTTTCACCGATTCTGACGCATTCTTGTCTCTGGGTGTCGTCTATACGACATCCGACCTTACGAGCAAAGGCGGAGTCGATAGTCGAGACTTCGGCCCCAGAGTCGAACAACATCGTTGCCTTCTGGTTGTTAATCTTACCACAGGCTTTCGCCTGCTTAAACCATTTGTCGGGCGCATGATACTTCCAGTATCCGCGAGACTCTTCAGGAAGCAGATACAACTGCATGACCACCTTCGATCGGGAATATTCATCGGTCGTGAGATTGTAAACCGGATGATCCCGGTCGACGCAATTGAGAATAGAACATGTATTGTCGGTTTTATTCTCCTTGCCGACATATGCATAGATGTCAAACGTCGATCGCTCGGATCGATCCAAATTCCAACCTGGCGAGCGTTCTAGTTTAACATCTTCTCAACGTTAGGTGGAAGCATCCCCGCGTGCTTACCCGGCACATACCACTTGCGCATCAGATTGAAGAACTCTTTGATCTTGCACTGGCCGGCCTCGTGGATCTCTCCACATGACTTTCACACGAAGAGGCAGTGATCGGTGGGGTGGCCGCGTCTTTCGCACTTCTTGCATATCAACTTCTTCCAGCAGTCCCCACCATAATGCTTGCTTGACCCGCAGTGAGAACACTTCTTGCGAGGTCGGTTCGGATCGGACTTGTTCGCACCCCTTCCATTCCGATGCCTGGTTAGGCGTCGATCTGGTTCTTGGGGCAGGTTCCGTGACGAAAACGTGGCGATACTGGTCCTCGTCTGACTCCCGACTGGACAGGCCGCTACTTTCCTCTTCCGATCCAGTGCTGTCTTCAGTCACGATAGCCTTAACAGCACGTCAATCTGGTCAGGGGCCTCTTCACAGAGTCGGTCTGTCTTCGATCTGTAGCGACCCGATCCAACGGCGATCTTCGCCCTCATGCTGCGTGAGTGTTGCAGCGTCCGCAACGCCTGCTCCACTTCCCCCACATCTTTGAGGCGCAGCAGAGTGAGCTGATCTGCCAGCTCTTGGTCATCAAGGGTACCGATGTAGTGACCCACGTGCTCCATAGCGGCACCGGTCGGCGGGTTGCCTTCCTTGATCACTATCCCGGCGCGAATTGCAGCCAAGTTGAAGCGGTGCAAGTACTCAATCGGCGTCTCGTCGCACCGCTTCTGCATATGATGGTATTTGCGGGCGGTACAGAATCCGGAGTTGCATTACTGCCCCTCAAATTCTGAACATAGCAGAGCCCAGTCAGATCGGACATCCCGACCCAACTGTTGGATCCAGTTCGCAGCCGGTACTTTCAGCAGATCCCTGAAGATCAGACTCCGTTCCTTTTTTGGTGTCTGATCCCGTAAGAAAGCAGACTTGACCCGACCAAACCACGATCTGGCTTGCTCCTCGTCGTCGTCCTTGCCAGTGAAATCCTTGAGATCAGTGGTCGCAGCCATGCGAATGCGTGGGATAGCACTAGATCCAAAATCAAAGGCGGTCGTAGAGGCTAGGTTAGCCCTGCGCGTTCAGCCCGCCCCTGCACCGTCTGACCCATAGTGGTCATCCGGATCGCCGATCGACTCCATGTCGAAATCAATATTCTTGCTTGATCGGCGCGGTCGGGCTGGCTGCGGCTTGCGTATTCTCTCTGCCAACTGGTTTTCCACCTCGTATAGCCTTGTCCGTTGATGCCACTGACTCCATATCAACATCCCGGCAAGTATTGACATTTTGCCGGGCAGATTGGTCCTGGGCATGCGGGCGCGGAGGCGATCGGCATCGGTCTCCCATTAAACGCTCCATCATTGCCTCAAACATGGCTTCGACGTTAGCTTTGGTCATGGGCAGCGTTTTGGCATCCTCCTTTGGAGGTACTGAAACCTGTGGGGGCTCCTAGGTCCCCGACCGGCATGCATCCCCATGCTGCCGCGCGTCCTTTTTATGCTCCCATGGGGGTATGGTCCGCCCCCATGGTCATCCGCTCAACACCGACCTCCAACTCCGATGAGCTATTAGAGGAAGGTGGAGACTTATACAACGACTTATCGTCGGAGCACACATCCTCGTATTCTACCGTGACTTCAGCGACCTTCAATGCCACGGGGGGAGTTGGGCGGCGAACCGCCCCCACCAACGGCACCAAATGATCATGGAGGGTCGACGTCGACATCTCCAGCTTGAAAGTGTCCAGATCAAACAGCTTATGTACGTTGTCGAGGTTTTGCACTTTTATGCCGACCTCCAGCCAACATCGCCAGCAGGTTCTTTACCAATAGCAAAGGCCGATCGCTCTGGATCGGCTCGGTGGTGGGTCCGAGAAGGCGATCGGGGATCTGGAGGTTTAAGATCCGCATGACCTGGTCTTCACGAGTAAATCGCTTAACTCGTGGATGTAATACATCCTGGTCAGGTCTTCTTCCTTGATAACCCCATCCCCGACCTGCGACTTTTCTTCCAAGTCGTCTTCATCGGACGGCATTCCGAGCCTCTGCTTGGGAACCTTGGGAAAATGGATCGGATCATTCCGATCCGCCTCCAAGTCGTTTTCATATTTATTTTTATTTTCATCAAAACATTCATTCAAATGCATAGGATCAGGACAAAAGTCCTGATCCTTTCCGAAACTATAGCAAAACTTCCTATAGTCCCGATCGGCTCCGGTGGGAGCCTTATGGGGAGGAAAAAACTTATTAATACCGATCTGGTCCTCCACCCGGCCAGATCGGACATCGCCATCCTTATCGACAACGAGAAAATAATGCGATAGCCGTTCCTTATGTCCTCTCCAGAACAATTCCACATTTAACTCGTTATAATCAATTTTTGACGATATATCATCTCGGTGATATCCACGATCACAAAGTGATCCGGGCACGCGCACCATTGTGGTGGAGTCAAGTTCAAAATCGAACACCGTAGTGTCTAGAACCTGACCACCATCGTGCCCAGCCTTCCGACTGACGGGGGGGGGGTGGTACCCCGCGAACCTTCGCCTACGATCCGATCAGATCGTCCGCTGCTAGAAGACGACCGATCATCAGCATAGGACGCCTGGTCCGATTTCTGCGTCTCTATCTCACCTTGTGTACCCGATGGAATGGGCTGGTTACACACTTGGTGGATCGTCGAATTGCGAATTGATGTGGGTCTAAAATGCGAGACCGTGCTGGGTAGTGTACCCTGGGCGGAACTCTTCACCCTGGGTACGGGTAGACCAGTTATACTCCAAGTAATATACTTCAAAGGGCAGATCGATCAATCGATTGTAGAGCCCAACCAATACGAGAATAAAAGTCCAATACTCCAATATAGAGATCCAATAAGAACGTGATAAACTCCACGAACGATATCGCCACGAAATAATCAATAACTTGATAACACATTCCAAACGTGTGTAACTTGCGCTTGAAAAGCCGACCAATGTGTACTCCCGTCGAGGGACTTCCAGCGGGCCAAGTGCGTCTGTAACGCGTCCCGGCCGGGTATAACAAGCTAGAGGGGATTACTCGACCCTCTGCTTCCAAACACTCTGCGGCGTGCAGAGGCGACTGATGTACAGTGTGAAGAAACGACTTCTTGTTGAGTGTTAAAGGCTAAAAATTAACGACTAACCAAAACTATCTCCCTATGGTCCCCAATATGTACAAACATGAAAATATGTAAGTACACGCAATATCATGTGACTTACCAAAATCCGTGTTCTTGACACCTCTTGCACACGATTGGTCCAAAAGCCTCCTTGATTTCCACCAATCCGATCGCCGATAAGCCGATCGGTGTGCTGCTGACGCAAAACGACCAAAATGCTTGAGCCCGCTTCACCACATTCGCTACCGTTATTGATTTTGGAACGGTTAAGTTGATTTTATCTTTAGTAAAGTGGGGAATGCCTGTAAAACATAAAGTTATTCCGAATGCTTATGTGAAAGCAAAGGAGATGAGCATAATATTTACTTGCACATTTAGCAAGGAATGCAAGATGTAAAGGTTGAGGAAAAATCTCAAAATGGAAGTGAAAAAGTACTGAAGATTAAAAGACACTTTATGGTCTCAAGCAAGCGGGATGACTGTGGAACCGGACAATACACGGAAAATTTCTAGATTGCAATTTTCGCAGAGATTCAACGGTGTGTGTCTTTACGTGAAGCAAGTTTAAGGGCAAGTGATAATCGTTGAAATATATGTAGATGGTTTACTTGTGACTGGCACAAAGGAGGAGCTCGTGGCGAAGTTTTCGAGGACTTAAAATGTTTGGAAATTAAAAAATTGCGAATGGTCTCAAAATTTCTCGGAATGCGTGTTACTTTGGATAGTAACTTCGGCTACAAGATGGACCAAGAGGTCGCAATTGAAGGAATCATTAATTAATTTGGTCTACAAGATGTTCAAACAGTCAAAACGCCGATCCGTCAAGAATTTGGAGATTTGGCGTTGCAACCAAGTGACCAATTGACAAGTACTAGCTTAATAACAATTAAGGATTTCCAATGTCTTGTCGGAAGTTTGCTTTGGGTTGCAAGATGTACAACATCCAACATTGTATCGCTGTGCATAAAGCAACAAGAAGAACTTAAGCGCCTACGGTTACAGATTGGAATATTCCAAAGAAGATAGCGCGGTACCTCAAAGGTACCAAATCACTTCAAACCCACTATGGGTAAGTTTGAAGATTCTAGTGAAGTATTGAAGGTGAAGGCGTATAGCTATTCGGACTACGGTGGAGCCAAGGAAGACCGAATAATCGACAGTGATGAAGATACCCAAGTCAGGGACTTGCTCAATTGAATATGTACTAAGAAGGTAATACCTTTCCTAACATGTAATTTTGCATGAGACTATGTGTTGAAGCTAGTTGCGATGCTACATCAGTTATGTAACTAGCACTTATTATAAGTACCCAATTTAGCACCTTAACACGTCGAAATTAGCATCGCTAAAAAAGAAAAGGGAATTGTTAACGCCACTTACCTTTGTGGCGTACACATCGTCATCATAAAAAATTCTTCGGTCTATTAAACTTCACTTGACAGAAAGTAATTAGTACATTGGTTCCCTCCCCTGTCGAGTGATGACGGAGATCGCGGCGTATCATGCGATACCGGAACAGGATAAATCAGTTTCTGTCAAAGGAAGGACCACTGGATTCGCCCCACGCCTGAGCTTTCGTCCGAGAAAGTGTCCATAACGCGGAAGCCCATCCCCAGTGGCTCGACAGAAGAAGCGCTCATGGATATACACGACTACATGGAGGCAAGTTTACGTGTCAATACTGCCATCATGCCTCGAAATTGATCCAAGGCGCTCCCAAAAACGTGTTTCCGCTCAGGCTATGACCGCAATTCGTATTTTACATGGCGTTTAAGTATGAGCGTCGTGTTTGTAGAAATAGAAGGTATTGCGGGGCGCGCTAGAGCGAAACCAAAAAATTATAGAGCCAAACCAATCGATCTCCCGATTTAGGATCACCCTACCCGCACCTAGAATTAGGTTACCGGCACCCCACATGACTTTCGACCAATTGAAATAAACTAACAAAACCATAATAGAACGCGAGTCATACTTTAGCCAATATATATTTCCTTTGTACCTCGCAAGTAACCAAAGGGAACCAAGCACTTTCCACTCGCTGAACATGTTGAACTTATATCCACCCGCGACACACAGTGCCCGAAACGGTCAGGCGCTCTCGTACCCACCGGGTACAGACTCCATCGTGAACGAGATTTAAGATGACACCAAGGTCATCGGTACGAAGGAGAAACAGCTGAACAAGGCTCTTGGTGGGAAGACAGCTACGCAGCACAGCTACATTTACAAGCGCTACAAGGAGCTGCGTAATCAGAGTCTGCGCGACCTCGTGGACAAAGAGACCTCGGGACACTACGTCTTCTTGCTCAAGCTGCTCGCTTCGCTCATGCCTGAGGCAGAGCCGGGGATCCTGCACAAGGCTACGAAGGGCCTCGGCACGAAGGAGGATCTTATGTACCCCGTTGTCGTGGGACCCACCAACGTTGAGATCAACATCCTTCAGAAAACGTACTACGAGGTGTAAGGTGAAGACCTGGGTTCCGTGCTGGACAGTGACTTGCACGGTGAGTTCTAGACAATCATCTTGGCCTTGCTGCAGGCCGCACTAGTCCCCTACGACGCGACCACCCACAATGCCGCCAAGGTTGAAGCTGATGTCGAGAAACTCTACAAGACTGTCCGTGGCAAGATGGGTACGGACGAGGAGGGCTTTGTGGGTGTGTTAGTGTCGAGTCCACCCGAGCACTTGCACGTTGTAGCCGCCGCCTACGAGAAAAAGTACGGGAAATCGCTAGTTAAGGCTGCAGCGCACGAGTTTAGTGGTCATGCTGAAAAGGCTGTGCTATTCCTCATCCGCATGATCACTCGAAAGTGCCATGAAAGGTTTCGTCACGGACGAAAACGCTCTGATCTCGGCTTTCGTGCGCTACCACATTTTGCTGCGTGATATTAAACCCGTGTACAAGAAGAAGTACGGTAAGGAGCTGAGCGAGCGCATTTCTGAGGAGGTGAGTGGCGACTATGGTGAGCTGCTGCTGTCTGTGTTCGACGCCCGCGATTAGTCTCAAAAGCTGTCGTGCTCGTCTTAACTGCTTCTGCTGCTGTATCACATGATGAAAAGCATCGGTGCTGTTACCATAGTGGACGTGAAAGAATATAATTGTTGTGCCTATTAGCCTATAGAACTATCTGCCAAATATGTTTATCTGACAATGTATGTTGTAGGAATGTCTGACTATTCGCCTTTTACATACAACCGAGCGACGCAGACTCTCAACTATTGATGGATACAGTTTCTGAATATGTGATAACGGAGGCGCTTCATCAATTGTATAGTCCACTTAGTTCGACACGTATACGAAGACGTGCAGACTCATTGCTGCAGCAATTTCAGCGCTCCACTGCAGCTGCTCAGTCCCTCCAGAAGAATATTGCAATAGAACTATATTAACGGGACGGGCTAAACGGCAGCAGGTGAAATACTAACTAGCAGCAAGTGAGGCAGCAACTAGGAAAAAACAAAAAAGGGACCAAAAATGTACAGTCCTTATATTTTTTCCCATTTCTCCAAAAAAGTTATGGCTAAAGTCGAGGCACGACGTTCTGGCCCCACGAGTCATGTATGGGGCTACGTAATTGTATTAATGGCAGCGATGGGCTTTATCTCGTGCAAGTAAATGCTACAGTTATTCTGTTACAGCGCCGTACTTACAGCCAGAAAAAAAGGAATGAGAATCACACAATGATTCTCATTCTTTTTTTCTGGCTGTAGGTACGTAATGATTTTCTCCAAGCTGCTGCTACTACTCCCAGAGACCAATCGAGCGGCACATAGCGGACCAATTCTTTCCGTCTCGGAACCATCCAATGAAGGCTCGAGTCTCTTTCTTGCTTTGGAACGATACGTGTATTACTGTTACTAGGTACTGCTTATGATCCCCGTAACCATCTTGTCCTGTTATGCCATTGGGTTTGTCTCAAATTCTTTCGCCACAATTAAATTACTTGGGAAAATATATAGTTTGTGTACTCATGTTTCTGCTGTCGCGGTCTTCCCCTTCTGTTCGCGCACTTTCCGTACCAGGAGCTTTAGAAATGCCGCTTGTTTTGGGTTGGCACGCACACTGGCGCAGCGTCCATCCACTTTCGTGCCGTGTACTGGACAACCGCGCCGTCTGCTTCACGGCAGCCTGCGAGAGCTTGACGTAGCGGTTAAACGCCCTACTATGCTCGGGAAATTTGGATACGCACGCGCCAATATCGCTCGGGAACAAATCAAGCCCACGACCACGCGTTTCAGCGGAAGATCCGACGCAGACGCGCCAGGAAAGAGTGAACGAAAATGCAAAAGTAATAATATATTTGACTATAACTAAATTATAGTCTGACACAAATACACAAACATTGAGTATACCTTTTTTGGTCTTGTACCAATATGTCCAACTTTAAATGCCTTCATCCGCGCATAAAAGTCCCAAAAGGGTAAAAAGTATATCCTTTTTGGTCCTTTTCTTTCCTAGTCGCTGCCTCACTTGCTTCTAGTTAGTACAGGCCTCATGAAATTTGGCATCTACCATATTTGCCAAAAATGAACCATTTTTGGCACACTTCTAGGCCCGAAATTTGGCATATGCCAAAAATGAAGACCACACGATCTTATCAAGAATGTCGTATTGTTTAGCCTGCATAATACACTCCAGTGACAGATCAGTCAGACTCTGACGGTATTCGTCCTTCTCCCAACCAAGAACAAAGAAATCGGACTCAACTGTGACAGTTTTTGGGAAGACAGATGCCACACCCCCTGTCCAATCACGAAGCGCGTTGAAGCGCGGGCTCACCAACGTCCATCCCAGGTGGAAGGTAGTTGTGCTGTTGCATGTGTCGAGCGCTGCGGCCAAAGCGGGCTCTTCCTTGTACGCGCGAAACAAGGCAACCTGCTCATCTTCGATCTCGGCCACACGTTGGGCGTCCATGTGCACCGACAGGCGATCCTTGAACGGGGCGAACACGCCCATGAAGTCGCGTCAGCGCAGATTGCAGAGCTGATGCGGAAGGACACTGGGTACCTCCATCAAGCTCGCTGAGTTGTAGCTGTCACGCAGCATCTTGATCTGCATGATGCGGTCCATCATGCCGACAATGAAGCGGCCAATCTGCTGGTTGATCTCCAGCACAGCGCCTTCGGTAAATTTATCGAGTATTTCGCGGAAAAACGTGCCTTGGTCATTGAGGAACCCTGACACATCCTCGTGCGACACTAACTAATTGCCGGCTCGCTCGTGAGCCACACCCACTACACTCGCAGTGTACTCCTTCTTGGCATCCGTCTGTACGACAAATCCCTCAAGTAGCTGTTCGATGTACTCATCCTGCTGCGACATCAGCAGCTGCTTGCCCTGCAGTTTCGCGATCGTCTCGTTGTACTCGTAGAAAAAGGCATTGATGGCGGCAACGACGGGCCACCACCAGAAAGGCAGACGTATCTGGTCGACCCGGCGCCCGTTGAATAACTCGATTAGCTTGACGCGGTGATTCATCTGCCATTCACAGTATTTGCCAAGCGCCATCCAGCGCGTCGTCATTTTCGGGCAGGTTGCGCCCATCTCTGTCTTCAGGATCTCCTGCTTACGCAAGCACGCCGCGATCGCGTTTGCTGCCGACCAGAACTCCCCGTTGAACATCTCTTTGATTACTTTTTTGGCGACCAGGTCAAACTGATGAAGACCACACCAGGTACGGTATACATGGTGGATGACGGCCTGCTCGAGCAGTGTCACAACGCCGCCGATGCGACCGGTTATAACCGCAGCCCCGTCTGAACTGAGGCCAATCAGTTTTGTGTGGCAGGAGACGCACAGAGCATCAAGCATCTTCACCAGCAGGTTGAATTGAACCTGAGCCGTATGGCGGCCGTAGATTGTGATGGAAAGCACGTGCAGGTTGTACAAGTCGCCGTTCACATGGACGCGTATGCGCGTGTCAAAGTATGAGCGGCCGAGATGCGTTGACGCATCAAAGGCTAATGAAAACGCCCAGATGCCATCCATCGACATGAGCGTTCCGATTTTCTGAAGATTGACTGCCACGAGCACACGGGCGTATCCAGACACCTTGTTGTCCGCTATGCAACCAAGTTTTGTCAGGCATGTGATGTCCTTGGTAGAATTCATTACCACCGCAACCTGGCGGAACGACAAGCCATGGGACAGGTACCTTACTGCAAGGCGGAACTGCAACGGATTTGCTATGTTCGCAACGTAGGAGCTGGGCACATCCATGCCGTCAGCGAGAACAGGCTTGAACAGATCCAGGGCGCGCGCTTGGCGATGAAACCCTCCTCCTCTGCATCGAAGAACAGATCGCTGATGATCACATCAACTACAGGGAGCGATAGCATGAACACAACTGGCTGGGAATGGCCGAAGTGACTGAAGATCGTGTTGACGAACGGCGTCTGCACATCGAAGAATGTCTTCTTGTCCTCATTAGAGGCGGAGCAATACTCGGCCCACTTGCGTGGATGATGACCAGCCATATGGGACCTGAAGAGCTCCGAGCGGAAGGGTGGTCCGGTCCAGCCCTTCACGTTCTTTGTTGGAGATGGTGTCTTGCGCTTCGAACCGACCGCCTGGTTCACATCGGGTTCCTCTTTGCCGAAGGTTATGCACATGTGGCACTGAACGCCGCCCACGTACTTCTTGGTAGCGTGTCGGTCAACAATTTTTAGCCCATACTCCAGCACGTGTGACTCATTGAAGGGCGTGCTGCGCTTGCTCATATTGCGGTGATCGGGCAAACTTGCTTGTAGACTGGCCAGATTGGGGGGGGTGCTGGGGGGGGGTGCTTTTATACCAGAATGAATTTACCACCTCAACACCAAACAAAATAAAATAAAAAAACACTTTTCATTTTTGGCACATTCTGACACTCAAATTTGGCATATTTGGCATAAATTATTCAAATGCCGAATTTGACGCGGCCTGAGTTAGTCTTTCACTTGCTGCCGTTTAGCTCGTCCCTATATTAACTGAATATTAACCTTATTCTAGGTGCGGGTAGGGTGATCCTAAATCGGGAGCGCGATTGGTGTGGCTCTATCATTTTTTGGTTTCGCTCTAGCACGCCCCAGGTATTGCCTCATTGTCGGGTTTTGGGCATTGAACAATACTGGATATGGTGGCGTAAACGTTAACGATGTGAACTATGCCATGCCGTTTCTACGAGCAAAAACAACGGCATGTCTTGCCGGGACCGATTATTGTGACGCTTGTGACGTGATTGTCGTGTATGCTTTGCTTATACGACAATCCGCGTATCACGTTGCGCCATTGATGGTGATTCTCGGCTGCCAGTGTCTGTTCTTCCGATTTTTGAGCGGTTTCGACGACTACTAGAGAGCGCGCGCCTCCAGAAAATTGAACGCTCGGTGTTTTCCAGTTTTGTGAATTGCTCAATGTCGTCGTCCTCATTTTCTGCGTTGTGGTGATTTTATACTTTATGCACGCGCTGTTTCAAAGCAGTAATTTTTTTGCAATAGTGTTCAATCCATTTTGTATGTCGCGTATGCAGTCGTGACATTTATTGCGTACTTTATGGAGCTCACGTACTTTGCGCGTTTCCGAGAACATTTGAGCATGCAGCTCGGTGCGTTTAAAGAAACGGATCAGACAGGTGGCATTCGATCGTGGCTGGCACGACGTGGGACCAAGTGCAAGCCAGAACTCTCGCGTGTCATAAAAAATGACGTGCGAAAACTTTTATGCAAGCAAACATCTTTGGGCAATATATCGAGAATAGAGCAATTGCTTGAATATGCCAAGGAACGGCTCGGAACGGAGTTTGCCAAGGAGATGTATAGCGATGCCAAACTCGTGTTGAAGCTTTTGGTTAACAATATATGCAGCACGACCATACTCAAGACATGACGCACACAATGGATATTAGTAAACTAAATGATAGAGAACTGGTCCCATACCCATCGGAGTACTACACGTCTCGCGCGTGTGTTAGTGCCAAGTGAGCGCATAGTCCTAAAGTGTCGACTTAGTCTGTCGGAGTAAAGCTGAAAAGTATAGGGAACTGTTAACGCCACTTACTAAAGGGTTTGACTGGGTACACCCCCCCTCCCCTTTGCTGCGTACACCCTCCCCCCCTCCCTTTTATGTCCAAATGCGTCAAATATGGGTAAGTTTTGGGAGGCTAGTTTTAGGGTATAGTATTTCAAAATATAGCTATAATTTCACAGCCACTTCGTGGTTCATGAATTTTTTTGAAAACTCCGCCCTCCGCTGAAAGCGTGAGAAAATATTCTCACTTCCAGTACGGTGTGAAACTGGTTTATGGCGATAAGGTTGAGCTGCTGAATTTGGTGACGAAGGAGGATCAAAATGCCTTTTTGAACACGCTGTTGAACGTCGGTGTGCAGTACCGCGAGGTATACAACCTCGCTGCCCAGGAGGCCCAGTCGTTATACGAGCTTAAGGACTTTGACATGAGCAACAAGGAAGTATGTATGGAAGACTACAAGGGAAAAGTCGTGTTGGTCGTCAACGTGTCTAGCAAGTGTGGCCTGACTCCCACAACTTACCCGGAGCTGCAACAGTTGCACGAGAAGTACCAGGAAGAGGGTCTGGTAGTGCTGGGATTCCCGTGTAATCAATTTAATAATAGCCAGGAACCCGGCACCCACGAGGAGATCCTTGAGTTTGTGAAGCAGTATAACGTGACTTTCCCACTATTCGAGAAAACACGACGTGAACGGCTCAAACGCTCGTCCAGTGTTCACATACCTGAAAGCGAAGTCTCCCGGAACGTTTGGCAACTACATTAAATGGAATTTCACAAATTTCCTCGTGAACCGTAACGGCCAGCCGTACAAGCGCTATGCCCTCACGGACTTTCCGCTGTCATTTGAAGAGGACATTAAGGAGCTCCTAGCGAAGGAAGCCGAGACGGAGAAGACGGAGGAACAAAATGAGGAAGAAGCTGGTGAAGCCGCCAAGTCGGATGAGGAAGCGCCGACGGAGAAGAAGGAGGACGATACTGCGGGAAAAGGTGGAATCGAATAAGGAGGAAGATATGGCTTTGACGGATGTGGTGGCGACCACGGAGGAGGCTGTCAAGTCGGAAGAGGCTGCGCCAGCGGCACCTTGATTGGCTGTTGACTACCAACTTATCGACTTTCCCATCGATTTTTTATTGTAATAATCAGTCGCAAATTTTTGCAAGCATATACACATTTGGCAAGTTCAAATTTTGAACTATTATAAAACTCAAAACCTTCTTCACTGCTACAATCATTCCTCACGCTGGCGGAGTTTTCAAAAAACTCATGAACCACGAAGTTGCTGTGAAATTATAGCTATATTTGGAAATATTATACCCTAAGACTAGCCTCCCAAAACTTACCCATATTTGACGCATTTGGACATAAAAGGGAAGGGGGGTGTACGCAGCAAAGGGGGGGTGTACCCAGTCACGCCCTTACTAAATTGTTAGCAAAAAACTTGCGCCACTAAAGTAGGTAGCGTTAACAATCTAGTAAGTGGCGCTAACAATTCCAAAGGAAAATTACTTTAATACCGATGTTAAGCAAAACCTGGTAAAGTGCATATTTTCAACAGAACTGCATATGTGGCATTAATATTCGAATCGCATTCATTCTTACGTCACCCAGATTTGTTGTGTGATTTGATTGGTCAAAGCCACGTGCTTCATCAGTGTGACACACAAAGGGTGTTCCAGGTCCTTCCATTTTGCAAAACCTATCGAATTCATCCACTTATCGACATGATTTCACGCTCAGTGTTAAAGCGTTCACTCGGTATATTCTCTAATGGCTGCCCAGCCAGTCTTACCATTTCGCCTAGCCAAGCGCGTATGTATCACGAGAACGTGATCGATCACTATGAGAATCCGCGTAACGTGGGCGCCATGGACAAGAAAGCCAAGGACGTGGGAACTGGACTCGTGGGTGCCCCAGCGTGTGGAGATGTGATGAAGCTTCAGATTCAGGTTGACGAGAATGGCACTATCGTAGATTCAAAGTTTAAGACTTTTGGCTGTGGTTCTGCGATTGCATCCTCGTCGGTGGCAACCGAGTGGCTCAAAGGCAAAAGTGTAGAGGATTGTCTCAAGATTAAGAACACGGATATTGCAGCGCATCTTAAGTTACCACCCGTAAAGCTCCACTGCAGCATGCTAGCAGAGGATGCAATCAAGGCTGCTATTTCGGACTACAAGCGCAAGCAGAGCGCGTCGAGTTAAGGTGGCACAGGCTGTCTTGTCACTTTTCGTCCCCAAGCGTATATATCGAGTGTTTGAAACCAATTGGTTCAAAGAAGCAGGCGTGACCGACAGGCAGGGTATGCTTAGCACTAACAGTATTGAAAAGTTTCACTGTGGTTACCATACTTACGAAATTTATGTTATACTCGCAAATCTTACGGGCAAAGGTGTGGTGTTGCTATGTTCCCTTAGGGGTAAGACTGCAGTATGGCTGGAGATACATGAAGTAAACGTCAATCTTATACCCAAGTTTAAAAAAAACATGTGCTTCGTAAAGAGCATCCAAGCACTTGACGCAAACCTTTGCTCCTCCCCTTCACTGCAATTTGCTATGCAACAGTTGGACATAAATGGCACCCTTAATTATCCCTCCCCCACCCGCCAATTTGTCACGTCTCCCTCCAAGCCCTAAGATAATTCAACCTTTTCTCCAGGATTTCGTCACACGCCCTGCATCGTTTCCCAAATCAAACAAACCAACCTGCGTGCCTGCTCCCTTTCTCTCAACTGCGTTCTGCTTGTACGTTTGCGAAGAAGACGTCATCAGGAGGTATCAATGTCCTTATCGTCGGTTACGTTTGAGGTGTTTGAATATTTGCAGTTAGGTCAGTGTACTTATAAGGTCCGCTTGTTATCAAACCTCGTGACGCAGGTAGCCATGGATATGACAGAGCCTTTGCAGTCCGGCACCCCTTGCTTGTACTTACCGCAGCATATTCTGGTACTCGTCCACGGGAACAACGGCTCGGCGTCAGATTTTGACGCCATGGAATACGCGCTACTAACCAAGTTCGACATTCGTCAGATGCTAATCATCAAGTCTCGGGCCAATGAGTCGAATACGTCGTTGGGGGTGGAAATCGGTGGCTCACGACTTGCTAAGGAAGTCGTGGAAACGGTGTTTGAATATGACTTGAGTCCTTTAGTGACCAGGTATAAATTTTCTATTATTGGGCACTCGCTTGGTGGACTTTATGCAAGATACGCTATCGTCCAGATTATGAAGGCGCTGAGCTGCCTAAACGTAGATTACGTCGACTTTGTCACGATTTGCACGCCACATTTGGGCTCCAGGCGAGCAAGAGGACCATCAACCGTGAAGGTCGGATGCGTTTTTGCTGTCACAATGGATGTACATTTCTTGATGGTATTTGTTTTAACAAACAGAATATTTTACGTCTTGGAGTACACAAAGTGTTGGCGTCGAGGACTGTATACGGACAGACAGGCATTGATCTTTTGCTTGATGGTAAGTTGTTTAAATGTGTCGTTAATATCGCTTATTGATACTATTATGTGATTATGTGGGAAAGCAGCACAAGAGCAACAACAAGAAGAGTTTAGAAATGTCAATGGCGTGGAACCTGCACGACCGCTGCTAGAAGTGATGAGCGACCCCGATTCAGAGTTTTTCCGCTCGCTCAAAAGGTTTCAGTACGGCACGCTGGTAGCTATGACGGATGGTGACGTGGTAGTGCCGTATCCCTCGGCTTCCATGCGCAGCTATAGCCCATACGTTAGTACATTCTTAACAGAACGCTTCATGGAATGGCGATGGCATCTTCGCCACTCGGGTTTTGTCGAAACTGGCGGTAACAGATGTACTGGCTCTGCAAACGTAGAATTTCTGGAGCGGTTAAACTCGAAGATTGACTACTCCATAAAAATTGAAGACCACGAACTAAGATTGGGGCTTGATGCAAGCAGCGCGCCCAGATATACTAGCATTAAAGGGTTTGACTGTGACAATAAGCAAGAGGTAGAGTTTCGGCATGAAATGCTGTGCAGTCTCCAGAAAGTGCTGCCGTGGCGACGTATTGACTTGACAGTGGAGCCCTCCGGCGTAAAAGGAAAAATGCGTCTCCATGACTGGCCAATTAGCAAGATGCAACCTCCAGACTGCCGTGCACACGAGTTCATCGATCTATTGTGTGATATGATTGGATTGGATCACCAGATACATCATCAGATATTTTGACAAGCGGCTAAAGTGACGCACTCGCGCTAGCCCATCGTCTTATGTGCACCGCGAAATAATGTGATGATAAAGTGGCAAGCAACCAAGAAAATACCAGCCGTGATGATGGGATACATTGAATGACTCTCCCACCACAAAGCGTCAAGTCCTCCGGTTCATGCGAATAATTGGCCGGGAGATTGTCAGTCTTAAAGGCATTGTCATAACCAATGCGCTCAGGAACTAAACTGTAATAGATTTAATAAACGTTAGACCGCGCCAACTTGTACGCACACCCATATTTGGTTAAGAGTTCTAGCTCCTAATAACGGAAATTCCGAATACAAGACCCGACACCGTTGGCTCTGTACTCCAATTCCACTACACATCGCGCCGCAGAATTTTCAGTGCTCGCGCGAAACATAGAGTGGCAACTATTAAAATACTCGGTCTACTTTTTTAGTCTTTAATTATGGGAGCTGCTATCTAGCGCTCACTTTTCGCTAATCAGCGCTCACACCCCATATAAGGAACCCCTCCACCTGAAATGCTGCACGCTGATTGGATGACGGCCAAGTCAAAGATCCACCCAGGCAGACCTTGCTCTCTCTCTCACTCACCCGCCCAAACACCCACCCAGACTACAAATTTCGCTACTTTTTCGCGGCTTTAACACCCAAAAAACACGTCAGTTTCGACCATGAACAACCTACAAACTCTTGCTGCTGCTACCTACGCCACCCCAGAAGACGCCCGTGCAGCAGTAGACCGTCAGTCACGCGCCGACGGCTACGTACTGGTACGGAAGACTAGAAGGCGAGTAGGGAACAAGCCAGATGGTGACATCAAGGCTGTTGAGCTCAAGTGTGTATGCGGGACCGTGCCACCCTCTCAGACTGCGAAGCGCAAGCGCGTATCCTCTAGCCGTGGCACAGGCTGTGGATTCTGCTGCTCTATCCGTCGAGTTGTGGCGCAAGCTGAAGAAGCCCACTGGAAAATTGTAGTGGGTGACATTGAGCATAATCACGAGGCCTTTGCACACCCAGCTGTTCACCATCAAGGGCGTGCTCTTACTGAGGATCAACGCCAAGAGGTTCTTCGCTTGATCAAGGATGGGCTAAAACCGCTAAGGGTAGTGGCCACAATGCGCAGGCAAGGCCTTTCAGTCACTGCACGCGACATTTACAATGTTAAACAGGCTGAGAGGTTGCAAATCTTGGCTGGTCGCTCCCCCCTGATGGCGCTTCTCGACAACCTGGCCACAAGCTCGCCCACGCTGTATTTTGCGCAGTTAGATGACCAGAGAAGGCTCACACACCTTCTAATTGTGTCTCCGTTTGCAGAGGAGATCTGCAGCATGTTCCCAGCCGGAAAGGTGTTGTGCATAGATGCCACATACAAGACTAATCGATTCCGTCTTCCCTTAATGCACGTTGTTGGGGTCACCTCAACGTCACAATCTTTCACTTTTGCTTACTGTTTTATGGCTGCGGAGGGTTTGAGGACTACCTATGGGCATTGCAGCATGTCCGCCAAGTCTTCAACCAATGGAGCGTCAATCCAGCGACCTTTGTGACTGACCGAGAGCTTGCTCTGATGAACGCGTTAGTCGATGTTTTCCCTCAAGCGCACTACCTTCTCTGCCGCTGGCATATCAGCAAAAACATTATGGCCATGCAGAGAAGGAATGTTGCAAGCATGGAAGCCTTCAAAGAGCTGGAAAGGCAATGGAACTGCTTGATGCTGGCTAAGACGCCCAATCTTTACGACCAGCAGCTTGTGAATATGCGACAAAGCTTGCCCAACCATGTGATGAGGTATCTTGAGGAGACTTGGCCTGTTTTTAAAGAGCGTTTTGTTGCAGCGTTTCTGCACGGCAGACTACATTTTGGCCATCTCACAACATCACGGGTTGAGAGCGCTCATGAAGCTTTGAAAGCTTGGATCTCAGTCTCGACCGGTGATCTTTTAACAGTTGACACAGCCTGTCGCCTTGCATGTGAGGGACAGCTTGCATCCATCCGTCTGCAGACTGCAAAGGAGCAATCAATGGCAAGTCTTGGCTTCTGACCTGTCTTTTCTGCAGTTACAGGCAAGGTGTTTGTAGCAGGCTTGAAATTGGCATTCCATCAATAAAGATTACGGCTTGGCGGTAAGACTGACGCGTGTCAAGGTATGTTCACATTAAACCTTGGCATTCCCTGCAAGCATCGATTCCATTGTCCAACATCACCAAGACCCCTTTCTTGTGAGGACTTTGATGTGCACTGGTGGTTGGTACGGCCCTCTCGCACAGCATTAGAACCAGTAGCGTCAACAATGTCATTTGAGCATACACTCAAACAAGTTCAAGATGAATACAATACTGCATCGGTTCATCGCCAAAAGGTCATTCTTGCGCATGTTTCTGCCTTGCCAGCTGCTGACATCTTTGATCCAGCAATAGTTGAACGTGGTCGTGGGCGTCCTGTGGGATCATTGGGCAGATCAAGACTATCACAGACTTCTACCCAGCGAGATCCATCACTCTTTGAGGTTATCGAAGCTTCTTCAAGGCCGCAAAGGAGTTGTGGACAGTGTCGGCAGATTGGGCATAATGTGCGCAATTGCCCCAACCTCACATCGGCAACTCCCTTGGCTTCTGTAGCTAATGTAGTGACTGATAACCATGCCCTGGGTGCCATAGACGACTGTAATGCTGATTGGGATCCGTATTTCACTGCAGAGCTTGCGCATCTTGCTGCTGCTGCTGATGCCGCCCGTTCTACAGGCCAGGTCTGGCGTAGAAACAAAAAAAATCAGTAGATTCACCCAGCAATTTCTCACCCGGCAACCTCTCACCCGGTAATCTTTGACTTTGCGGTATGGTGTTCTTAACCTGCCAACAATTACGTCTAGATTGGGTGGATCTTTGACTTGGCGCCATCCAATCAGCGTGCAGCATTTCAGGTGGAGGGGTTCCTTATATGGGGGTGAGCGCTGATTACCGAAAATTGAGCGCTAGATAGCGGCTCCCTTAATTATTAAGGCAATTGATATCCATCCGTACCCCTCCCCCAAATTACTACCCGTATCCCCCCCTCAATTACTACCCGTATCCCCCCAAAAATAAGAGCAAAAACGTCAAGTTGTTTTATCCAATAAGATATCGGGATACGAAAATAACGAGGGGGTGGCGACTATTTCTTAAGTGAGTTGCCCAGTTCCTGCGAATAATTTACGATTACCGCTCTTGATACGAGAGTATACGGATGTGTGTTGTACTTGTATACACTGCAGCCTTACGTTTAATATTGTAGCACTTTCGCTCCACTTAACTGTTCCATGACACGTGCATTTTTAACGACTTCGTTATCTGATTTGTCATTATACAGCAAAGGACGCGTTGAGAGTCAGGGCAAAACCTGGAGCAGAGGTAGTGATCGGAACGAGGTGAAAAGTGTTGCGTTACTGTTGATTTGTCGCATCGAAGACCGACGTGGTTGTTTTGCTGTGCCATGAGCGCGGGCCACTGCGTTGCAAGTATATCGAGAAGAAGCTTTTTGATCTTCTATTCCTTGGGCCAGCTGCATTCTCAGCCGCGCTACTTCTGCATCATATTCTTCTATAAGCTTTTGGTACGCCCGCAATTGCTGCTGGTGTTGCTCTGCAGCTTGCAACGCCTGGCCATATGCAATGGGTCGTATCACGAGCGATGGAGCTTCAGTGGAACTTTCCTCAGATCTAGGTGTCGTCGGCTCCACAGGGTGTAGATATTTAAGTACTGACTCAGCACCATGTGAATTTTGTGGGGAAGGTGAAGAATCGTGCAACCGCCGAGTCTCTGTTGCCATCTCAAGCAGGACATTGTCGGCATGTTTGATTTCATTCTTCAACGCACAGTAATTTGCTTGCGCTCAGCCCGTGTTAGTGCTTCATCAATCGCATCCTTGTTGCGCTCATCACATGCATACTGTAAGCTAGCACGCAATTTCTTCAACTGTTTTTCGCGCTTTTTCAATTATTTTTCATCCACGATCACCGTCTTTGTCCCGCCTTGACCATTTTTTCCATCGTCGCTACTGCCAGAAACCTCATCGGTAGCGCTTGAAGGAACTAAAGTTAATGCAGGGTCTCCGTCTTTCGGATGCCTGATTCGCTTATGTTCATCTACTGAAACATCAATTCCTGGAATTTCAACCTCGATCTGGTCATTTCCTTCAACAACATCATTAGACTGCGATCGAATTCGTATTCGAACACCTCCAGTTGTTAATGGCTCGTCATCTTCTTCATCCCACATGCTTTCCCATGCTTAATCTCGAGTCATGACGTTTGCCACAACGACAGAGGGTGGTTCAACGAAAGGTATACTTGAGCTTTCATGTTGCTTTGAAATTGCATGAAGGTTTTCATTGGCTAGTTCAGGCACGTGCGCCTCATCAGCTATATAAGATGATAATACACCTTCTTGAGAAAGCGTCTGTTCCGTATGGTACCGATCGATGGTTTCATCGACCCCCGGAGTGTCAGCAGCGATATTTCTGTTTTCTTGTGTATAAGTAATTTCAATACAGAAAGATTTGATTGCTCTCCCCACCGCCTTTGATTCGCTCTGCTCGTTCTGTGATAATATTTGATCTGGCTCCCAGTTCTGCCCAGATGTTGCGTGCTCTACAGCCAGCTGTATAGTCTCATGTGTTTCCTGCTGTTGCTCAAAAAGCTCCCTCTCATCCTCTAGCAATACATAGCCAGAAGGGGGTCCACCATTTGTATTGGTCTCAACACTAGTATTGCTGCTTATTTTTTCCTTTTCTTCTTTTTCTTTTTCTTTGTCTTTCCTGATGTCATATTCAAGACGCGATTGCCGCCATAATCATCGGCATTTTGTTCAAGCTATGCCAAAGCCTCGCGCTGTTTTCGTTCTTCAACTGCAATCTTACGCTCACGTGTCTCCTGTAGCTCCAATTGAGATTCCATGTTGTTTGCAAAGGATTTTAATATTTTTTGTAGTCCTCCTCCGCTGCATCGAACTTTCATTAGCCAGTCGCAACCGTGCACGCCAAAGCAAGGCTTGTGTCGCAACTTTGCTGTCGATGGCCTCTACCGACGACTCATTTTGCTCGGGGTCGCCGCTAGCCCCCACAAGCATTTCATTCAGTTCACGCTCACTCATGTGCTTGCCAAAGCTCTCACTCACGCGTGCAAGATCGCTCTTGGAAATGAAGCCTTTTTCTTCTTTGTCAAAGTAATGTAAAGTAGAAAGAAGCGCACTAGTTTTCTCGTTTAGCGCTTCAACGCTGGAACTAAGCTCCCAAGAGAAACTGCGTTTTACACTTTCTAACTCTTGCTTCTCGTCCTCGTCCAGATTCTCAGTCATTGCATCAATTAGTAGAACGGCCAAAATACTAGCACGCAGGCGTCGACGGCCTCGCTGAAATTTCTGTAGCAACTCGGCCGAGTTTTTCATTGGTTCAGGACTAACTTGGGATTGGTTGCGCAACTACGGGTGCTGAAGTGCCTGTTCTGCGCTTGGTCGCTTGTAGGGGTCAATTTCTAGCAGCTTTCGAATTAAATCCTGTGCAGATGGCGAGATAGGATTGCGTACCAAATCTACCCTTTAAGATACGTGTTCGGATCTACAAGCAATGAATGCAAATTAATACCGATGAATCATGCTGGAACTAATCACGTAACTCATACCTCTTAATCAGTCAAATTATTGTACGGGTCAAAAGGATGCGAGCCACATAACAAGATGTAGAGCACGATTACTAGCGCAAACATGTCCGACTTGGGTCCAAACTTGATTGCGTCAGGACCTGATTGAGAATCAAAAAATCTACATCAATCTGGACTGTTTCTTGGTCGACTGTAGTCTATTGGGGCCTATAATTGAGGGGGGGGGAAACGGGTAGTAATTTGAGGGGGATACGGGTAGTAATTTGGGGGGATACGGATATCAATTGCCATTATTAAAGCTAGGTAAAACTATTTTAGGTAACAATTTGTATATCCTAGTCATTAGTAATTAGTGCCATCTGTGTTATGTACTCTACTTGAATACATATGTTTTTGGGGCACTAGATAACTAATGTGATGTGTGGCACCAGATAGATGGAAGTGTGCCATAATTTCAACGTGCATATTTTCATGTTAGAATATCAAACCATTTATACATAAACATTCCATTGATCAAGTCCCTGGGTTGGTCTACTTCTTCTACTCACCGAAAGTTGTCTACGCGTCCTTCTATCTCTCCAAACCGACTATTGGTTGCTGAGATAGTGACTGTATACAGTTTTACTATACACGTGCTACTTCGCTATATCTACGGTGCAAGTTTCCTACCTTCTGTGCAAGCATGGATGTGGTGAAGCGGATTCAAGAGCTTCAGTCACTTTGTGTCATCGGCACGCCGATCAGCTTATCGGCGATCGGATTGGTGAAAATCAAGGAGGCTTTTAAGCCTATCGTGTGCGAGAAGTGTTAAGAACACAGATTTTGGTAAGTCACATGATATTGCGTGTACTTACATATTTCATGTTTGTACATATTGGGGACCGTAGGGAGATAGGATTGGTTAGTTATTCTTTGGCCTTTTAACTCACAACAAGGAAGTCGTTAGCATCTTTTCTAAGTAAGTTGGTCGCCTCTGCACGCCGCGGAGTGTTTGGGAGCAGAGGGTCGAGTAATCCCCTCTAGCTCATTATACCCGGCCGGGACGCATTACAGACGCACTTGGCCCGCCAGAAGTCCCTCGACGGGAGTACGCATTGGTCGGATTTGCAAGCCCAAGTCACGCACGTTTGGAACGTGTAAACAAGTTTTTGGTTTGTTACGTGGAGATACCGTTCGTGGAGTTTGTCACGTTTTCGTTGGATCTCCATATTGGAATATTGGTCTTTTATTCTCGCATTGGTTGGGCTTTACGATCGGTTAAGCGATTTTCCCTTTTGAGTATACTTACTCTGAGTATAATTGGTCTGCCCGTACCCAGGGTAAAGAGTTCCGCCCAGGGTACACTACACAGCACGGTCTCGCATTTTAGACCCACATCAATTCGCAGCGACGATCCACCAAGTGTATAACCAGCCCATTCCATCTGGTACACAAAGTGAGATGGAGACGCAGAAATCGGACCAGGCGTCCTATGTTGATGATCGGTCGTCTGCTAGAAGCGGACGATCAGATCGGATCGTAGGCGAAGATCCGCGGGGTACCCCCCCTCAGTTGGAAGGCTGGGAACGATGGTGGTCAGGTTCTCGACACTACGGTGTTCGATTTTGAACTTGACGCCACCATAATGGTGCGCGTGCCCGGATCACTTGGTGATCGTGGATATCACCGAGATGATATATCGTAAAAAATTGATTATAACGAGTTAAATGTGAAATCGTTCTGGAGAGGACATAAGGAACGGCTGTCGCCTTATGTTCTCGTTGTCTATAAGGATGGCGATGTCCATCTGGCCGGGTGGAGGACCAGATCGGTATTAATAAGTTTTTTCCTCCCCATAAGGCTCCCACCGGAGCCGATCGGGACTATAGCAAGTCTTGCTATAGTTTCGGAAAGGATCAGGACTTTTTCCTGATCCTATGCATTTGAATGAATGTTTTGATGAAAAGAAAAAATAAAGATGAAAACGACTTGGAGGCTGATCGGAATGATCCGATCCATTTTCCCAAGGTTCCCAAGAAGAGGCTCGGAATGCCACCCGATGAAGACGACTTGGAAGAAAAGTCGCAGGTCGGGGATGGGGTTATCAAGGAAGAAGACCTGACCGGGATGTATTACATCCACGAGTTAAAGCGATATATTCGTGAAGACCAGGTCATGCGGATCTTAAACCCCCAGATCCCCGATCGCCTTCTCGGACCAACCACCGAGCCGATCTAAATCGATCAGCCGTTGTTATTGGTAAAGAACCTGCTGGAGATGTTGGCTGAGGTCGGCATAAAAGTGCAAAACCTCGACAACGTACATAAGCTGCTTGATCTGGACACTTGGAAGCTGGAGATGTCGACGTCGACCCTCCATGATCATTTGGTGCCGTTGGTGGGGGCGGTTCGCCGCCCAACTCCCACCGTGGCATTGAAGGTCGCTGAAGTCACGGCAGCATACGAGGATGTGTGATCCGACGATAAGTCGTTGTATAAGTCTCCACCTGCCTCAAATAGCTCATCGGAGTTGGAGGTCGGTGTTGAGCGGATGACCATGGGGGCGGACCATACACCCATGGGAGCATAAAAAGGACGTGCGGCAGCATGGGGCTGCATGCCGGTCGGGGCCCCAGGAGCCCCCACAGGTTTCAGTACCTCCAAAGGAGGATGCCAAAACGCTGCCCATGACCAAAGCTAACGTCCAAGACATGTTTGAGGCAATGATGGAGCGTTTCATGGGAGACCGATGCCGATCGCCTCCGCGCCCGCATGCCCAGGACCGATCTGCCCGGCAAAATGTCAATACTTGCCGGGATGTTGATATGGAGTCAGTGGCATCAACGGACAAGGCTATCCGAGGTGGCAAACCAGTTGGTAGAGAGAAGACGCAAGCCGCATCCAGCCCGACCGCGCCGATCAAGCAAGAATATTGATTTCGACATGGAGTCGATCGGCGATCCGGATGACCACTATGGGTCAGACGGTGCAGGGGCGGGCAGAAAGCGCAGGGCTAACCTAGCCTCTACAACCGCTTTTGATTTTGGATCTAGTGCTATCCCACGCATTCGCATGGCTGCGACCACTGATCTCAAGGATTTCACTGGCAAGGACGACGACGAGGAGCAAGCCAGATCGTGGTTTGGTCGGGTCAAGTCTGCTTTCTTACGGGATCAGACACCAAAAAAGGAACGGAGTCTGATCTTCAGGGATCTGCTGAAAGGACCGGCTGCGAACTGGATCCAACAGTTGGGTCGGGATGTCCGATCTGACTGGGCTCTGCTATGTTCAGAATTTTAGGGGCAGTACTGCAACTACGGATTCTCTACCGCCCGCAAATACCATCATATGAAGAAGCGGTGCGACGAGACGCCGATTGAGTACTTGCACCGCTTGAACTTGGCTGCAATTCGCGCCGGGATAGTGATCAAGGAAGGCAACCCTCCGACCGGTGCCGCTATGGAGCACGTGGGTCACTACATCGGTACCCTTGATGACCAAGAGCTGGCAGATCAGCTCACTCTGCTGCGCCTCAAAGATTTGGGGGAAGTGGAGCAGACGTTGCGGACGTTGCAGCACTCACGCAGCATGAGGGCGAAGGTCGCCGTTGGATCGGGTCGCTACAGATCTAAGACCCAGACCGATCCGGTGAAGAGGCCCCTGACAAGATCGGCTCGTGCTGTTAAGGAGATCGCTACTGAAGACAGCACTGGATCGGAAGAAGAAAGTAGCGGCCAGTCCAGTCGGGAGTCGGACGAGGACGAATATCGCCACATCTTCGTCACGTAACCTTCCCCAAGAACCAGATCGACGCCTAACCAGGCATCGGAATGGCAGGGGTGGGAACAAGTCCGATCCGGACCGACCTCGCAAGAAGTGTTCTCACTGCGGGTCAAGCAAGCACGATGGTGGACTGCTGGAAGAAGCTTATATGCAAGAAGTGCAAAACACGCGGCCACCCCACCGATCACTGCCTCTTCGTGTACAAGTCATGTGGAGAGATCCACGAGGCCGGCCAGTGCAAGATCGAAGAGTTCTTCAATCTGATGCGCAAGTGGTATGTAGCGGGTAAGCACGCGGGGATGCTTCCACCTGACGTTGAGAAGATGTTAAACTAGAACGCTCGCCAGGTTGGAATCTGGATCGATCCGAGCGATCTACGTTTGGCATCTATGCATATTTCGGCAAGGAGAATAAAACCGACAATACATGTTCTATTCTCAATTGCGTCGATCGGGATCATCCGGTCTACAATCTCACGACCGATGAATATTCCCGATCGAAGGTGGTCATGCAGTTGGATGTGCCGCCTGGGGAATCTCGCGGATACTGGAAGTATCATGCGCCCGACAAATGGTTCAAGCAGGCGAAAGCCTTTGGTAAGATAAACAACCAGAAGGCAACGATGTTGTTCGACTCTGGGGCCGAAGTCTCAATTATCGACTCCGCATTTTCTCGTTAGGTCGGATGTCGTAAAGACGACACCCAGAGACAAGAATGCGTCGGAATCGGTGAAAGTTCTTACATGACCGAAGGAAGGACGCGCGTGAAAATCACCCTATCGGGTTCGTTGGTCTACTTCTTCAGCGCTTTGGTTGGAAAGCTGGCCGGTCAGGATGCCCTGTTAGGCATGGATTTCATAGTGCCGGCAAGTATTCTCCTTGATCAGTCTCATGGAGTGCTTACACTCCCGGATGAGGTCAGATCCAGTTAGCTGGTCGGCGGCCCCTATACGGATCGCGCACCGATCTGGTCAGGTGGGACCAAGATGTCACCATTCCAGTCGGCCAATCCGCTGATACCCCGGTCGACAAAGGTTTTCGATCAAGGAAGTTATGGGTGACCAGGGGCGATCGGTGGGTGTCGACCTTTGTGAAGAGCGCCGGCCGATATGATTATGTTCGAGTCACTATTGTTGGCATGTGGCTGGCGGAAGGGAAAGTTCCAAGAAAGATGGGGTTCGTCTCGACCGGATCGAGACGGTATGTTGAGTGGCAGAACTTGGCATACCAAGCGACCACCGATCTGATCAGCGATGATGGACCGGTGGAAGAAGATACCTCACCTATGGTGGAACGGCCCATCTATGTAACCCAAAAGAATATTTTAGTTCGAAGAAAGGCACCGCAGTCGCCGGACACGGTGGACCATCAAGCAGATGAGCCAAGGTTCGTCAACGTGGTGGCGACACAAGAACAGGCGACAGCGGAGCCGGAAATAGAAAAAGGGGAACATGGGATTTCTGGGGCGGACCACGAGGTCGCGCCTAAGCAGATCGATGTCACCGAAAGGCAGCCCGCCGCTCGGGAACAGAAGTGCTCAACCGATCAGGACGGTTTGGGTGACATTGCCCCGGAATACGATCAAGTTTGTATACATGAGGGCGGGGGTCAATACATTCAGGAGCTGGAGAGCCAGATGGCAGTCCTCCCTGAAGTTTCTGCCGATCCTCCCGAAGTCACCTTGGACGATCTGCAAGTGGGTGATCGGGATGTCAACAGTCCCGGTCAGATCGATCAGCTAAAGAAGATCATATGGAAGAAGAAACATCTGCTGATCGGGAAAGGCAACGCCTTACCCCCTGCTGCTCGCGGATCTATCTGTGACATCGACGTGGTTGATGCCAAGCCGATCGCCCAGCGATGCCGACGTGTGGCGCCACAGTACCGTGAAAAATTGTCTGACCTTATTAAAGGACTGTTGGCTACCAAGATCCTTAAACCGTCTACCTCGCCGTGGGCCTTGCCGATCGTGATTGTGATCAAGAAGAACGGCGTCGACATCAGGTTGTGTATCGATTATCGGTTGGTATATCGGTTGACCAAGCTTATGGTGGAACCGATGCCGCTGATCAGCGATACTGCTAGAAGATCTTGATAAGACCCTATGGTATTGCTCACTGGATATGGCAAGTGGATTTTGGGTGGTTTCGATGACCGATCGGGATCGCGAGATCTCTGCATTTGTTTCGCCGTTCGGTCTGTTCGAGTGGAACCGTATGCCGTTCGGTTTAAGGAACGCTCCCCAGATCTACCAGAGGCTGATCGACAACGCATTGTATGGATACTTCAAGATCAGTACCGATCGGGACCCCACCGAAAACCAGGATGTATTTACAGAGGGTGAACCCGACACGGGAAAGGAGACCGTCCGTTCTGGGGAGGCGATCGTATATCGACGACATTCTGATCCCTGCTTCGTCATGGAGCGATCTGTGCGAGAAGGTCAAACAGTTGTTGGAGACATGCGATCGCTGGAACCTGTCGATCAGTGCTGTGAAGAGTTTTTGGGGCATGTCCAAGGTCGCCTATTTAGGTCATATGGTGTCAATCAGTGGGATGGAGGCCAATCCTAAGGATCTGGAGTCACTGAGCAACCTCCCGTTTCCCAGATCACTGAAGGCAATGGCAGTCTTTCTTAGAGAGCCTAAATTACTACAGCCGCTTCATTGAAGACTTCGCGATTTACGCGGCCGTGCTGTACGAGCTCCGGGAAGTCGACTACCATATGTTGCGCGAAGGAGATCGGGCAACTTTACTGGAGGGCTGCGACTCTGATATTCCCGCCGATTTTCCGCAGGTGGAGGCAGACGACCACATGAAGCGTGCAAAGGTTGCTTTCGGTATGCTGAAGGCCAAGATGGCGACGGCACCGATTCTAAGACACTTCGATCCGGAAAAATGCCGATCGTCATTGTTTATGCTAGTACGTGGGCCATTTCTGCCACTCTAGTGCAAGAAAATGATGGAGTGTACCATCCGGTCGTTTTTACGAGCCGGACGTTGAAGCCGAACGAAGTTAACTATGGGATCGTCGAAAAGGAAATTCCGACTTTACTACGGATTTTGGATGTGTGCTACAACCTACTGGTCGGCCGATATGTAGAGGTTCTTTCGAGAAAGTAGACATTGTCCTGGCTGTTATCAGCCAATGAGATGGACGTTCGGCTCGGCAGATGGTCAGCGATCTTGTCCCAGTGGTCCCTCGAGGTCGTCAAGTGCACCAAGGGAGAGGAGGAGATATTTTGCACATTGGCTGCCAGTATCACCCCTCGGTATGAAGTGGATGAAGCTCTGATGGCGATTGCCCCAAGGAAGCAACCTCGACAGTCAATCTCTCTGCCGCCACCGATCGTTGATCGGGATGAGGAACTCCTGGCATTGAGTTTCGACGGATCGGCTAGCGTGAAGAAGAAGGTCGGCTCCTATAGTGACATACTGTGGAAGTTACCACAATGGTCTATAGTAGCAGCCGCCGCCGATTTCACGCCTGACATAACGGTCAACGAGGCGGAATATAGGGGGCTCCTCCTATGTCTCGATCTGCTGTCATCACAAAAGAAAGGGAGGATCATCATATGTGGTGACTCCAACCTAGTGATAAGGTAGATCACCGGGTAGATCGACTGTAAGGCACCAAGGCTGAAGTTGCTAAATGATCCGATGATGAAGGCACTGAAATACTATCCCAACCGCGATCTATTGCACGTGAAACGGGATTGGAACATAAGCGCCGATCACCTCGCGACCCAAGCTATGCGGGACCAGATTGGGGCGCCGATCACCAAGGAGGCCGTTCTACATGAACTTATGAACATAAACAGGCTCCCGGAGTTGATCAAGCCCAAGGAAAGCCCTGATACGGAGCATGTGATGGCGGCAACTGGATCGCGAACTCAGAAGTCTCGCCGATAGTTCCCAAAGGAAAGGCTGAGCGAGTACGTTGTACAACAGCTAAGGGTAGAACGGAACCTCAAGGCGCAGGACGAAGAAGAGTGTATCGTCAACTTGAAGGCCTATCTGCGTGGTGAACTGTCCAAGTTAACGAATGATCAAGCGAAAGAGTGTACCAAGATCTCGGACAGTTACGATGTGGATGACAATGGATTGCTATATTACTGCCGCGACACTGACCAAGACAGTGCCGATCGAGATCGACTAGCGAAATTGGTGATCCCTGAGTTGCTACAGCCGTATGTCCTTCATGACTACCATGTGAGTCTAGAAGGGGGACATCAAGGCATAGGCAGGACATACCACAAGATCAGGGCCCACTTTCACTGGAGAGGACTTTTTAGGAGCGTGCAGAAATATGTGGGCTGTTGCACAGATTGCGAGACCGGAAAGGGCAGACCGATAATCAAGGGCCGATCGCCCGGAAATATCGAGGCTACTTACCCTTTCCAGTTGATAGCAATGGATCACATACCGTCGCTGCCGAGATCGACGCGCGGCAATACTGAGCTGCTGAACTGGATCGACCTGTTCACTGGTCTGGTGATCGCAAAGTCTAGTGCATCCCGATCTGCGGAGCAGATCGCCCAGAGCTACGAGGAATGCGTGTTCAGAAGGTTCGGCGCCAGCGAAGTTATTAGACACGATCGGGAACCTGGTTTTATGGATGAGGGGTTCCGATCGTTCAATAACATGCTAGGCCAGAAGCAGACTGCGACGATGGCATATCGTCCGCAAGCGAACGGATCGGCTGAAAGCATGGTGCAGACAATAACAAGGGCGATTATTGATGTATATGTCCGATCCGGACCAACGTGACTGAGATGAGTATGCATAGAGACTGGTATTCGCACTCAACTCTTCAACCGATCGGGTCCGAGGAGAAACGACTTTCTATCTGGCGTATGGATGGGACCCTCGATCGACACTTGAAGCGGCGATACCGATCGGCTGCACTCGGACCCGCGATCGCGATTCCCGTCGTTGGCGCATGCAGGTCCAGAAGCATTATCAGCATGCGAAAGAAGTCATCAATGAAAAGTTGCGTCAAGCCACGCAAGATCGAGCAGATCGGAATAACGATCAGGTCCGCCCTCATGGTATTGAACCAGGGGCGAGGGTATGGTTATACCTCGATCGGGTCAAGGAAGGCTATGTAAAGAAGTTGGCTCATGTGTGGCACGGTCCTTTCCGTGTAGCAGAGCTGATCGGCGAGCATGCTGCCCGTCTGATCACGATCGGCACGAATTATAAAGTTTTTCCGATCGTGCATGTGTCCAAACTGGATCTGGTCAGAAAATTCCCCGATCGGCCTAAAATGCCCTGTCTGGTGGACGAAGCGGAGAGATTCGATTTTGACGAAGCTCTGCTGCCGGAAGACAGTTGGGAAAGGCCATTGTAAGGGGACGAATTCGAGGTGGAAAAGGTGCTAGATGTCCGATCGGTCAAGAAGACGCGTTTCGGTCGCACCCACCGAAAATATCTGGTCCGCTGGAAGGATCATGACGAAGCAACTTGGATCGACGAACTCGATCTAAATTGTGGAGCACTGCTACGAGAGTTCGAGCGAGAACGAGTCAGTCGGAATCGCTTCGCAGTGATGCAGACTCAAGAAGATGAAGATCAAGACACGCAGTAGCACCGATCACTATATCGTTTGATGTGAATATGTGTAAAGTCTGAATTATTGTGAATTAGTGTGATGAACTGGAGTAGTGGAGTGACGAAGTGGTGATAATTTTCGCGATGTGGATGGAAACTGTATGTGATAACGTGTTGGTGCAAGTTTGGAGAAAGGGAGGAAATTTGATCAAGTGATCAGGTGATCAGGAATTTCGAAAGAGATGACATATATTATGGATTATCTGGTCAGCTAACTGCCGCATCTAAATTCGCAGTCACCCCACAGACGACCGATAGTCAATGCCGGATGGTCTTCGATCAGGTTCTGGGGCTGATTGCGCCAGGGCTCCTTCCGATCGATCGGGCTCCTTCCGATCGATCTGGATCAAGGCGTCCTTCAGGTCTGTGATCGGCTCGTCACAATGAAGACCGGGATACCAGACGCCGTCGTCAGCTAATACCCCGGCTTTCGCAACCCGAAGCTTGGCCATATGAAGAACTACAGGATATAGAAAGATGTCGATGTCGCACTCGCGGGCCATCATCCCTCACAGAACGAACTGGCATAGGGTCTGCCAGGCCTCTCCCGCCCGACTCCGGCGCTTCTTCCGGTTTTTCTGGAATGAGATCAGGCCTTGATCATGCTGCGCTCGATCAGGGGGAAGCACCAGATAGTGTGTAGACTCCCAGATCGCTTGGCTGTAGGCCTCATTGAAGGCCTTCACTCGACCCAAGAACGAGTCGATTCACACAGTCGATGCAAACATGGACCCCAGCTTGGGGCGTATGAACACTTTCCATGGCTGATCTTAATACAGACGGGCGTTTTGTGGTGCTGTGACCAGGTCCGCCCGCCATGCAGAAGCGACAGGAGACTTTGAAGCTGGAGGAAAAAGCCAGGAATCTGGTCGGGACATCGACGGGCTAGTATCTGCTTGGTCAGGCCTGATAGGTGCAATCTACCGATCTGCCCCGGTGACCATGGCAAAGTGGCATCTGAAGTCAGCGATGGGAGAGGTCGATCTCCGGTCGACACCCCTTTCAATCGGGCGTGATGTCGCAGCCCAGATGTGCCGGGCTGGAACGAAGGCGCCGATTCGGTTGACTCACGCGTCCGTGCAACACCATCACCCTGGTAGCTGATCACTTTATCATCCCCCGATGCAGGCTTCGCTGGAACAGGACCTCGGCGTTGATCGGATCGGGACTTGGACAAAGCAGTGAACAAGAACTAAGAATCTCCCGATTCGTCCCCCGAGTCCTCTCCGGAGGAGATCTCCATATGTTTGGTGTGAGCAGCGCGGGGGCGTAAGAGCGCATGCGATTTGACGGTGATAAATGTGTCGGCTGCGTCCGATCTTGGGCTTGGGAGATGCGCCAGCGTCTTGGATTTCTTTTGAGGCACCGCTCGCTTCTCCTCGAGTTCGGAGTCGCGCGCTACGCCTCGCGCCCTTGAGCCCTTCGACGCGTCCTTACGCTTCTTGGAAATTTTTGGAATCTTGGAATATTGACTTTTGGCCAATGAATGGCGTCGTTTCCGATCTTGGTGCAGATCGATCAGAGCGGCCGATGCAGATCGGTCAACGTTAGAGCCTGCCGCCGGACGTCGGTACAACAAGTCGTTTAACTGTAGGTAGCACTGATCTACGGCCGACCAACGACGATTTGAATCCTGGGTCCCAGGCGTCCGATCGGCTCTGTAAGGATTCTACCTTCCCGATATGGTCCCTGACCACGACCTGCACTTCGCCGATCTGCCTCTCCAGGTCACCATGTTGGGTGCGGATCAAAGTCCGATCGGACTGATCCTCCAACCTCTGCCGGTTGACCAGCGCGAGCTGTTCCCGGAGGTGTGACCTGTAGGCATCCAAACGAGACAGATTATGCCGTGCGCCGATCATCCCGTCCAAGATCGGTCGGAGATGATCGCAGTGGTCATGCGACTGCCGATCAGCCGCTAGTAAAGCGTCAAACGCTGTGGCGATGTCAGTGGGCAGCCGATCCGCACGCGAAAGAAGGCTAGAGCAGATCCAAGACGAAAACTACACCGATCAGCTTACCTCGCGTTGTTTGTTGGGCGATCTGGGCCCGGAGATGCGCGTTTCCGGCGATCACCTCCTGCAACTTCGTGGACATGGGGATTAAAGTATACACCTCCTTCCGCAGTTGCAGGAGTGATTAATTCTTGACGTCCAACTGCGACTGAATCTCCCTGACTGTTTTCCAGAACTGATCGACCCCGATCTGATGACCATCCGGTGTATCGGAATCTGGTGTGTTGCGAAGGCTGTCAGATCGGGCCGATCTGGGAGGCGAATTGACATGGGGCGATGGGGAACACAGGGCATCTGCAGCAACGAACGTCAAGAGAGGTTACAAGATGATCAGGTGCACAAGGACAAGTACCTGGCGAAGGCGGATTCGAAGATCTGTCCATCGGTGAAGTCCGCTACTGCGAAGATCTGGGATGTGGTGAGATCGGGTCGCTACCGTTGCGCGGCTACGACCAGACTCAGGGGCGGCTGTGGTGAAGCGGATTCAAGAATTTCAGTCACTTTGTGTCAGCGGCACGCCGATCAGCTTATCGGCGATCAGATTGGTGAAAATCAAGGAGGCTTTTAAGCCTATCGTGTGCGAGAAGTGTCAAGAACACAGATTTGGTAAGTCACATGATATTGCGTGTACTTACATATTTCATGTTTGTACATATTAGGGGCCGTAGGGAGATAGGATTGGTTAGTTATTTTTTGGCCTTTTAACTCACAACAAGGAAGTCGTTAGCATATTTGCTAAGTAAGTTGGTCGCCTCTGCACGCTGCGGAGTGTTTGGGAGCAGAGTGTCGAGTAATCCCCTCTATCTCATTATACCCGGCCGGGACGCATTACAGACGCACTTGGCCCGACGGAAGTCCCTCGACGGGAGTACGCATTGGTCGGATTTGCAAGCCCAAGTCACGCACGTTTGGAACGTCTAAACAAGTTTTTGGTTTGTTACGTGGAGATATCGTTCGTGGAGTTTGTCACGTTTTCGTTGGATCTCCATATTGGAATATTGGTCTTTTATTCTCGCATTGGTTGGGCTCTACGATCGGTTAAGCGATCTTCCCTTTTGTAGTATACTTACTCTGAGTATAATTGGTCTGCCCGTACCCAGGGTGAAGAGTTCCGCCCAGGGTACACTACACAGCACGGTCTCGCATTTTAGACCCACATCAATTCGCAGCGACGATCCACCAAGTGTGTAACCAGCCCATTCCATCTGGTACACAAGGTGAGATGGAGACGCAGAAATCGGACGAGGCGTCCTATGTTGATGATCGGTCGTCTGCTAGCAGCGGACGATCAGATCGGATCGTAGGCGAAGGTTCGCGGGGTACCCCCCCCCGTCAGTTGGAAGACTGGTCACGATGGTGGTCAGGTTCTCGACACTACGGTGTTCGATTTTGAACTTGACTCCACCACATGGAAAATCATACAATTCAACACCAACACACATCAAATAGCGGCATGGAGCATAGAAACGTGCGCATGTGGTGGAGAGGATGGCCAAATTTTGAGGCTTGGACAGTCGTTCACACAGCGCCCGGACTACCGACTAACGAAGGGGGTCCTCCGGTTGTCCTGTGACAGGCCTATGTCTTGCTCGCCTTGTGTACCCGAGGTTTTGGACGTGGGTCGCTCTTCAGGTGACTGGGACGTAGATAAGTGCAATTCCGATTCAGATCGAGGTGAAATCGTAGCAAATCGATAGGTGTTGATCAGGTGCAAAAAATCGCCTATTCGAGATCCCGGGGAAAAACTGGGAGTCGAAGATCGCAGATCGATGATCGACCTAGTTTATCTAGTGCAAATTAGCGAGATTGCGTATCGATGATCGCAGTTCGCACGATCTAGTTGATCTTGTACGAATTGGAGAGATTTAGGATGATCGCAGATCGCAGATCGATCTTGTTGATCTTGTGCGGATTGGCGATATTGAAGATGATCGCAGATCGCAGATCGATCTCGTTGATCTTGTACTAATTGGCGAGATTACAGATCGTTGATCGCAGATCGATGATTGCAGATCGACGTTGTCGATCAAGTGGTAATTAGCGAAGGGGTACTTGATCACGTGGCGGAAGCCTTCACCACTTGATCGCCGAGCCTCTTGAGCCTAGATCGCTAAGGAAATACCCAATATATTTGTATTCCTAGCCTAAAAATTGAGAGTAAGGGGGTCCATCTGCACATAGAAAGTGCGGATCGACGGATTTCACAAAAAACCACCTAGAGTTCCCAAGGGGCGCTTAAAGCAGCCGAACTTCTAGAGGATAAGTGTGAAAAAATGGGGGAAGAGGTGAGAAAAATTGGCTCGATCACCCTCCCAGTAAACTTTCCAAAAGGGGGCCTCTGACACAGCGGGCAGACTTGAGGGCGAGTTCTCAAGAACTTTACGTCTGGCGGTGGGCCAAAAAGTGCACTACGTGCTCCCGCCCGGGACGTGTGAAGGTGCGTATGCAATGAAAGGGAGTCTCGAGGTTATCACGCCGTCCCAATCGATGATCGTGTTGATCGGACGCAAAAAGAGAACTTTATTTATCCTTATATCCTAAGATCAACCAATTTCCTAATATTGACCTATCAACTCTACCCAACCTGATATGCATCATGGACCAGTCAACCTGATATATCGTCCGTCTGTCGCTTACCATCATGTACCTGTACCCTGCGTCGCTTTTGCTCCGTATGGACCGTCCATGTTCCCAACAGTTGTCCCCAAAATCTTCCATACGCTTCTGTGGTGGAGTCAAGTTCGAAATCGAATACATTTGTATCGACAACCTGACCACCACCATCGTGCCCAGCCTTCCAACTTACGGGGGGGGGTACCCCGCGGACCTCCATTCGAAATCTGGTCCGATCGTCCGCTGCTGGCAGACGTGCGGTCATCATCCGAAGACACTTGGTCCGATTCACTTAAGTTCATCTCACCTTGTGTACCCGATGGAATGGGCTAGTTACACACTCGGTGGATCGGGATCGCAGATCGATCTGATTCTGTCTTGAATATCGGATACCGTGCTGGCTAGGTGTACCTAGGGCGGAACTCTTCACCCCAGGTACGGACAGACCAGAAACACTTCCAAAAGATAAATTCCAATAGGTCGATCGTCCAAACGATCTAGACCTGACCAATACGAAATAATAGAGGGTAGACCAATCAACCGGTCTAGCCCCTGACCAATATGAGAGAAGACCAAAACCGGTCTAAACTCCAACCAATGTTAAAATGAGCCAATATGTCCACGTGAAGACCAAATATGCCCGTGAACTCCACAAACGAAATCTCCACGTAAAGACCAATCCAGGGAATAGCACGTCCCAAACGTACTTGAGTCAAAGTGTCGAGATCGCCAAATCGTACTCCTGTCGAGGGACTTCCGGTGGCCAAAGTGCGCGTGCAGCGCGTCCAGACCGGGTATAATAGGCAAGAGGGGATAATTCAACCTTCTGCCCCCAAACACTCCGCGGCGGGCGTAGGAGACTAGTGTACGTGAAAAGAATAGCGGCGACCCCTTGCTGCGGTGTAGACCAAGACCAGAAGAGGTTTTTGCCACTTATTCCTAGACCAAAAGACTTTTACTTGGAAAATCCGCAACCAAAAGACTTCTACTTGGAAAATCCGCAACTAACCAATAATACTACCTCCCTATGGTCCCTAATGTACCCACACAAGATTATGTAAAATACCCAATGTCAGGTGACTCACCCAAGACCTGCGTTCTTGATACTCCTTGAATCTGATAGGCTAAGAAGCCCCCCTTGTTTAGCCCAATCGGAAACTCGACCAACTGCCTTGACCAAAAGTGACCAAATTTGTGGTACACTTCACCACAGCCGCCCCTAAGTCCGACCGTGTCGCACAACGATAACGGTCTGACTCACCCATCACTCGACCAACTGGACCTTGGTCACTCACACTTCTTCACCATGGATCAAACATCTTCGACACCTGCGTCAGGTACTGCCTTTACTGCACTTGATCTTCTTATGCTTCCCTTTTTGAAGCTTGTTCTTGTTGTTCTTGCAGAAACTCTATGCGCCGAGTCGCCCCACCTTGCTTCGCCTGTCCGGTCGGCACGGTCTGACAGCCCACGTAATTATCGTGCACTTCAAACATCGGAAGGGCGTCAGACTGCACCCGACACGCAGATGCAGGATACGCTTGCAGAAATCATGCGTCTCAGGACCCAGGTGGACCACCAGATAACACGAGGTGCGCATCTTCGGTCTTCGTCTTGTACTTGTCTTGACCCTCGTTTGTCTTCAGCTCTCATCTCTCCCATCGTCGTCAAGGCAATAGGTGCCTTGCTTGATGCCGATAGGCAGTCCGACGATCATGTTGACCAGCTTCGACCAATTTTAGAGGAGCTGGTAAGCGCGCGTCATGAGCTGTCCCGTCTGGAGGCTTATCAGTCCCATCTCCGGGATCAACTTTCACTTGTTCGCCGGCAGCAGCTGGACGGACAGTTTGACGCGACCTCACTGCGCATGCAATGCGACGACTTCGCGCGACGCATTGCCGAGCTTCAGATTTCAATTCAATACCAGACCGGGAAGGTCCGGTCTTATCAAGACAAGTCAGACGCTTGGACGCTAGAGTCGGGCCGTCGTCAGGTGGCACTAGACCAGTGCCGCCAGCGCCTGATGAACTTGCTGCATCCGTGTTCGGCTGCTTCCTCCAGCATATATTGGTCTGCGTCGTCAACCTTAGTCGCCTCGGAGCAAGACCAAGACCGCTTGCAGCAGGACCAAGACCGACATCGTTCATTGGCTGATATTCAGCAGCCCGAAATTGCACAAAAATCGAAGAAGCGCGCGGACGCGCCGGGTATCTCGAGGGCGCGGGGCACTGCGCGCGGACCAGACTCGGGGGGAAGCGTGCATTGCCTCATAAGCGAGCCAAGACACAGGCGCTTCTTATGGACTCGGACTTGGACACGGACGAAATCTACAGTCCCTCGGAAAGTCGAGCGCCCTCGCGCCGTACTGCAAATCGCACTAAGCACACAGGGGTATCGTCCGAGGAGGACTCCAGCGAAGGGTCCCGCGAACCCGAGTTTATGGTCGCCATCCAGTCCAAGTCACGAACGAATTTACGTGAAAGTTTCATCCAAGTGGCGTCGACATTGGGGTCAGAACAGAAGACCGGTTTGCCAAGTGACGCCACACCAGTATCTACATCAGCGAAGCCGGCGCCTTCGGTTCTCCCCGGGACATCCGAGCTTCACAAGTACGATCTACTGAAGAACATGGTGGTTGACACCAGCTCCCTTCCGCCGCGGACGTTTTAAATCACTTTGCCGTGGTCGTCGGGGCAAATCAGCTGTTTGCGCCGGTCTACCCTGACCAAGCAGCTTCTGGCCCGGTCTTTCTCCCGCCCGGACCCCTGGCTTTTTCCACCGGCCAAGAAAACGCCTGCCGCGTCTGCATGGAGGGCGGACTTGATTAGGTCGGCGCAGATCTCCCGCCTATACGGAAAATTTTCGAACACCCCAAGATAGGACTTGTGTTCCGCTTGACTCCGTGGATCGTCACTTTTCTAGGCCGGGAGAAGAATTTCAACTGGATCCACGGCCAAGCAATTTGGGAAGCGTCCCACTACTTGATGCTTCCCCCCGACCGGGTGACAAGATCCGGGCCTGGAGACGTTCCAGAGCAAGCGCAAGCGACGTCAAATTCGGGCGGGCGAGGCTTGGCAGTCCCTGTGTCAGTACATTTTGGACGGGATGCGAGCCCGCAAGTGTGACGTCGACGTATTCTTTTACCCGGTGTTCCTCCACATGCCGAGGCGTCGCGTTGAGAAGACCAGACTTCTGGCCGACGACGGCATATGGTACCCTGGTCTTGATTGCGCTGAGCCGGTCGCGGACCTCAAGGATGCTTTGGTACAGCTTGACCGGAAGGACCCCTGGTGTAACCAGTTTCAGGATCAAGTGGAAAATCATCCGTCGATGGTCATCGGCCGTCTGTGGGGCGATAGCAAGTGAAGTCGCAGGTAGTCGACCAGATAACTCGTAATACATGTCATCATTTCTTTTTCATATGTCCGATCGTCAAATAACTTGAACTAATTTTACCACTCTCTCCATAGTTGCACCGAGCACTTTATCGTAAACATTTCCACCCCCATCACGAAAAATAGTCATCACATTCGTCATTCCGCTACTCCAATTCGTCACAGTTCATCACAATTTCACATCAACTCCGGACCTTCCACATCTTCACACCAGTCTAGACCGACCGATACTACTGCGTGTCTTGGTCTTGGTATTCATGAGTCTGCATCACTGCGAAGCGATTACGACTGACTCGTTCTCGTTCGAACTCTCGTAGAGGATCCCCACAATTCAAATCGAGCTCGTCGACCCAAGTTGATTCATCATGGTCCTTCCATTGGACCAGGTACTCTCGGTGGGTCCGGACGAACCTGGTCTTCTTGACCGATTGGACATCTAAGACCTTTTCCACTTCAAATTCGTCCTTCTCCAGCGGTCGTTGCCAACTGTCCTCCGGCAGTAACGCTTCATCGAAATCAAATCTTTTTTCTTCGTCTACGAGACAGGGAGTTTTGGGTCGATCAGGAAATTCTCGGACCAGCTTCAACTTGGACACATGCACGATCGGGAAGACCTTGTAATCTGTACCAGTTGTTACTAGACGGTCGGCGTGCTCACCGATCAGCTCGGCAACACAGAAATGGCCGTGCCACATGTGATACAGCTTCTTCGCATAGCCCTCTTTCACTCGATCTAGGTATAGTCATACCCGCGCCCCTGGTTCTATACCGTGGGGTCGGGACCTGGTCATTGGTCCGGTCTGCCCGGTCTTGTGTGGCCTGACGCAGCTTTTCGTTGACGACTTCTTTTGCATGATGTTAGTGTTTCTGGACCTGCATGAGCCAGCGTCGAGCATCGCGATCGTGGGTCCGGGTGCAACCGATAGGTATCGCAGCTTCCAGTGTCGACCGAGGGTCCCATCCATATGTCAGATAAAAAGGCGTTTCTCCTCGGACCCGATCGGTCGACGAGTTGAGTGCAAACACCAGCCTTTCTGCATACTCGTCCCAATCTCGCTGGTCTGGGTCAGCAACGTACATCTTGATCGCCCTCGTTATGGTCTACACCATGCGTTCCGCTGATCCATTTGCTTGCGGACGATATGCCATCGTCGCACTCTGTTTCTGGCCCAGCATGTTATTGAACGACCGGAACACCTCGGCCATAAAGCCGGGTTCCTGATCGTGCCTGATGACCTCGCTGGCGCCGAATCTTCGGAACACACATTCTTCGTAGCTCTGGGCGATCTGCTCCGCAGACCGAGATGCACTTGCCTTCGCGATAACTAGACCAGTGAACAGGTCTACCCAGATCAGCAGCTCAGTGTTGACGCGCGTCGATCTAGGCAGTGACGGTATGTGGTCCATCGCTATGACCTGGAAAGGATAGGTAGCTTCGATATTTCTGGGCGATCGCCCCTTGATTACCGGTCTACCCTTTCCCGTCTCGCAATCCGTGCAACAGCCCACATATTTCTGCACACTGCGGAAAAGACCTCTCCAGTGGAAGTGGGACCTGATCTTGTGATAGGTCCTGTCTATGCCCTGATGTCCCCCTTCTAGACTCACGTGATAGTGATGAAGGACATCCGGCTGCAGCCTCGGGGATCACTAATTTCGCCAGTCGGTCCCGGTCTGCACTGTCTTGGTCGGCATCGCGGCAGTAATACAATAATCCATTATCATCCACTTCGTAGCTATCCGCGATCTTGATGCACTCTTTCGCTTGATCGTTCGTCAACTTGGACAGTTCACCACGCAGGTAGGTCTTCAGGTTCATAATCCATTCTTCTTCGTCCTGCGCCTTGAGGATCCGTTCCATTCTTAACTGTTGCACTGCATATTCGCTCAAACTTTCCTTCGATAACGGTCGGTGAGACTTCTGAGATTTCGATCTAGTCGCGACCATCACATGCACCTGGACTGGGGCGTTCTTGGGTCCGATCACCTCTGGGAGCCTGTTTATATTCACCAATTCATCCAGAACGGCCTTCTCGGTGATCGTAGCCCCGGTCTGGTCTTGCATGGCCTGGTCGCGAGGTAGTCGGCGCTTCTGTTCCAGTCCCGTTTCACGTGCAATAGCTCGTGGTTGGGGTGGTCCTTCAATGCCTTCATTACTCGATCATTTAGCGTCCGTAATCGTGGAGCCTTGCAGTCAATCTCTCCGGTGATCTGCCTGATCACTAGGTTGGAGTCACCACATATGATGACTCGCCCCTTCTCTTGCGACGACAGAAGGTCCAGACATAGAAGTAGACCTCGGTACTCCGCCTCGTTAACAGTAATATCCGGCGTGAAATCGGCAGCGGCTGCAACTATAGACCATTGTGGCAACTTCCACAATATGGCACTATAGGCGCCGACCTTCTTCTTCACGCTTGCTGATCCGTCAAAACTTAAGACCAAGAGCTCTTCATCATGGTCGACGGTCGGTGGTGGTCTCGAAACTGACTGCCGAGGTTGTTTCCTCGGGGCAATCGCTATCAATGCCTCGTCCACTTCAGACCGAGGGGTGATACTGGCAGCTAATGTGCCCAATATCTCTTCCTCGCCCCCGGTGCACTTAACGACCTCGAGGGTCCACTGCGACAAGACCGCCGACCATCTGCCTAGAAGTCCGTCCATCCCATTGGCTGATAATAGCCAGGCCAAAGTAGACCGTCCTGACAGGACCTGTATAGGTCGGCCGACCAGCAGGTTGTAACACACATCCAGAATTCGTAGCAACGCCAAAACTTCTTTCTCGACAATTCCATAGTTCACTTCATTTGGTTTTAGCGTCCGGCTCGTAAACGTGACTGGCTGATACACACCATCGTGATCTTGCACTAAAGTGGCCGAGATAGCCCACTTACTGGCATATACAATAATGGTCGGCACTTTTTCGGGAGCGAAATACTTGAGAATCGGTGCCGTCGCCATCTTAACCTTCAACATACCAAAATCAAACTGTGCACGCTTCATATGATCTTCGGCCTCCACTTGCGGACAAACTGCAGCAAGACCAGAGTCGGCGCCCTCCTGTAAAGTTGCCCGATCTCCTTCGCGCAACATATGATAGTCAACTTCCCGGAGCTCATACAACACACCCGCGTAGATAGCAAAGTCTTCAATGAATAGGCTATAATAATTCAAGCTTCCCAGGAAGGACTGCATTGCCTTCAGCGATCTGGGTAACGGGAGGTTACTCAGCGAATTCAGGTCCTTGGGATTAGCCTCTAGACCATTGTTCGAGACCATATGGCCAAAATAGGCGCCCTTAAACATACCCCAAAAACTTTTCACGGCACTGATAGACAGGTTCCAGCGGTCGCATGTCTCCAACAATCGTTCAACCTTCTCGCACAGATCGTTCCATGACGAGGCAGGCATCAGAATGTCGTCGATGTACGACCGCCTCCCTAGAACGGACGGTCTTCTTTCCCGATCGGGTTCACCCTCTGTAAATACATCATAACTTTCGGCAGGGTCCCGATCGGTCTTGATTTTGAAGTGTCCGTACAGTGCGTTGTCTATCAGCCTTTGATAGATCTGGGGCGCGTTCTTCAGACCAAACGGCATACGATTACACTCGAAAATACCAAACGGCGTCACAAATGCGGAAATCTCACGGGCTCGATCAGTCATCGAGACCACCCAAAATCCACTTGCCATATCTAGCAAACAATACCACAAGGTCTTGTCGAGGTCTTCCAACAGATCATTAATCAGCGGCATCGGGTACACCATGAGTTTAGTCAACCGATTTACCAGCCGATAGTCGATGCACAGTATAATGTCAACGCCGTTCTTCTTGATAACAATTACGATCGGCGAGGCCCATGGAGAGGTCGACGGTCTAATAATCTTGGTGACCAACAGTCCTTTAATGAGATCAGAAAGCTTTTCACGGTACTGTGGCGCCACGCGTCGACATCGCTGGGAAATCGACTTGGCATCTCCAACGTCAATATCGCAAATCGCACCACGGGCTGCAGGTGGTAAGGCGTTGCCCTTTCCGATCAGCAGATGTCTTTTCTTCCATATGATATTCTTCAACTGCTCGATCTGGACTGGACTGTTAATGTCTTGATCACCCACTTGTAAATCATCCGTTGTAACTTCGGGCGAGTCGGCAGACACTTCAGGGAGGACTGCCATTTGGCTTTCCAGTTCCTGAATGAACTGTTACCCGCCTTCATGTATACAGACTTGTTCATCTTCTGGGGCGATATCACCTAGACCATCTGGACCGGCAGAACGCCCCTGGTCTTGATCGACGGGCTGTCCTTCACTGATATCGGTCTGATTAGGAATACCGTCATGGTCCGACCTAGCAATTTCATGTTCCCCTTCTTCCGTTTCTTGCTACGCTGTCGCCTGGTCTTGTGCTGACACCACGTTGACTAACCTTGGCTCGTCTACTTGATGGTCCACCGATCCTGGTGACTGCGGCGCCTTTCTTCGGACCAACATCTTTTTTGGGGTGACATAACTTGGTCTTTCCACTAAAGGTGAGGTATCCTCTTCCACCGACCCATCATCGCTGATAATATCGGTGGTCTATTGGTACGCCAGGTTTTGCCACTCTACATACCGCCTCGATCCAATCGAGACGAACCCCATCTTCCTTGGTACCTTCCCTTCTTCTAACCACATACCGACAATAGTGTTATTGTCCAGTGTCAGCGGCTTGTCACCGATATTGGTAAATCGGACAAAATAACGTCGACCAGCACTCTTTACGAAGGTCGGGACCCACCGATCTCCCCTGGTCAACCATAACTTCCTCGAACGAAAACCTTTCTCGACCGGGGTATCGGCAGACCGACCGACTGGGATAGTGAGGTCTTGGTCCCACCGGACCAGATCGGTATACGAACCATACAGAGGTCTTCGACCAGCCAACTGGAACTGGAACTCATCCGGGAGTGTAAGCACTCCATGTGACAGGTCTAGGCGAATACCAGCTGGGACCATGAAATCCATACCTAGTCAAGCGTCCTGACCAGCCAACTTGCCAACCCAAGCGCTGAAAAAGTAGACCAGCGATCCTGACAAAGTAATTTTCACACGCGTTCTTCCTTCGGTCATATAAGAGTTTTCACCGATCCCGACGAATTCGTGTCTCTGGGTATCGTCTATACGACATCCGACCTTACGAGCAAAGGCGGAGTCGATTATCGAGACTTCAGCTACAGAGTCGAACAACATCGTCACTTTCTGGTTATTAATCTTGCCACAGGCTTTCGCCTGCTTGAACCATTTATCAGGCGCGTGATATTCCAGTATCCGCGGGATTCTTCAGGCAGCAAGTCCAACTGCATAACCACCTTGGTCCGGGAGTACTCATCGGTCTTCAGACTGTAGACCGGATGGTCTCGGTCGACGCAATTTGGAATAGAACGTGTATTGTCGGTCTTATCCTCCTTGCCGACATATGCATAGATGTGAACCGTAGAACGCTCGGCTCGATCCAGATTCCAACCTGGCGAGCGTTCTAGTTTAACATCTTTTCCGCGTCTGGCGGCAGCATCCCCGCGTGCTTGTCCGGCACGTACCACTTGCGTATCATGTTAAAAAATTCTTCAATCTTGCAGTGGCCGGCCTCGTGGATCTCTCCACATGACTTGCATACGAAAAGGCAGTGGTCAGTCGGGTGGCCGCGTCTCTCGCACTTCTTGCACACCATCTTCTTCCAGCAGTTTGGATCATCATGTTTGCTCGACCCACAGTATAAGCACTTCTGACGAGGTCGGTCCGGATCGGACTTGCTTCCGTTCCTTCCCTTCCGGTCTACCTGGTCGGACTTCGACCTGGTCTTCGGGGAAGGTCCCGCAACATAGACGTAACGATACTGGTATTCATCCGATGACTCCTGGCTGGATTGACTTCCACTTTCCCCTTCCGATCCCGTGCTGTCTTCGGCTACGATCGCCTTGACCGCTCGGGTCGGTCTGGTCCAGGGTCTCTTGACCGGATCGGTCTGGGTCTGGGTCTTGGATCGGTAGCGACCTGATCCACCAGCACTCTTCGCCCTCATGCTACGCGACTGCTGTAGCGTCCGTATAGTCTGTTCAACTTCACCCGCGTCCCTAAGACGCAGCAGAGTAAGCTGGTCCGCCAGTTCTTGATCGTCCAGGGTACTAATGTAGTGACCCACATGTTACAGAGCAGCACCGTTCGGCGGGTTATTCTCTTTAATTGTTATTCCGGCACGAAGTGCAGCCACGTTCAACCGATGCAAATACTCGATCGGTGTCTCGTCGCTCCGCTTCTACATATGGTGATACTTTCGGGCACTCGAAAATCTGGAGTTACAATATTGCCCTTCAAACTCTGCACATAGCTGGTCTCAGTCAGACAAGACATATCGACCTAACTGTTGGATCCAGTTGGCAGCCGGTCCTTTCAACAAATCCCGGAAGATCAGACACTTTTCACTTTTCGGGGTCTGGTCTCGCAGGAACGCAGACTTGACCCGACCGAACCAAGACCGGGCCTGGTATTCATCAGCATCCTTGCCAGTGAAGTCCTTGAGGTAGGTCGTCGCGGCCATACGGATGCGCGGAATCGCAGCAGATCCAAAGTCGTAAGCAATAGTGGAGGCTAGGTTAGCCTTGCGTGGCTTGCCAGCGCCCGTACCGTCTGACCCACAGTGGTCGTCAAGACCGCCGACCGACTCCATGTCACAGTCACTTGTCTTTCTTGGTCTACGCGGTCTGGCCGGTTGCGGCTTGCGCTTCCATTTGCCGACTTGCTTATCACTTTGAGTGGGCTTGTCCACATATGTTACAGATTCCATATCCACATCTCGGCAAACATTGGCACTTTGCTGGGTAGACCTGTCTTGGACATGTGGGCGCAGAGGTGGTCTAACCCGGTCTTCCATGAAACGCTCCATCATCGTCTCAAACATGGCTTGGACGTTAGCTGGAGTCATGGGCAACGTGTTGATACCCTCCTTTTGCGGAACTGAGGCCTGTGGGGGTCGCTGGATCCCCGACTGGCAAGCAGCCCTTTGCTGCCGCACGTCCTTTTTTTGTTCCGGCTGGGCATGGTCCACCCCCATGGTAATCCGCTCGACACCAGTCTCCAACTCTGATGAACTGTTTGAGGCCGGTGGAGATTGATAAACCGATTCGTCATCAGAACCAATGTCAACAAGCGCTGTGGAGACTTCAGCGACCTTCACTGCTGCGGTGGGAGTTGGGCGGCAAACCGCCCCCACCAGTGGGACCAAATGGTCGTGGAAGGTCGACATCGACGATTTCAGCCTCCAAGTCTCAAATTCAAATAGTTTTTGGACCTCGGCGGGGTTCTGCATTTTAATGCCAACCTACGCCAACATCGCCACCAAGTTCTTCACCAACAGTAATGGGCGATCACTCTGGATCGGCTCGGTAGTGGGACCGAGAAGATGGTCGGGGATCTGGAGGTTGAACACCCGAAAGACCACGTCAAAGCGAACAAATCGTTTCAGCTCAAAAATGTAATACATCTTGTTTAGGTCTTCTTCAGTGATGCCTCCATCTCCGACCTGCGACTTTTCTTCGAGGTCGTCTTCGTCGGCCGGCATTCCCAACCCTTTCTTGGGAATCTTGGGGACCTTGGGGACCTTGGGGAGGTTGGTCTGATCGTTCTGATCAGCCTCCAAGTATTTTTCGTCTTTTAATTTTCCATCAACTTTTTTATGCACATACATAGGATCAGGACAAAAGTACTGATCCTTTCCGAAACTATAGCAAGACTTGCTATAGTCCCGATCGGCTCCGTTGGGAGCCTTTTCGGGAGGAAAAAAAATATTAATCCCGATCTGGTCCTCCACCAGGCCAGACCGGACATCGCCATCTTTATCGAGAACGAAGGCGTAAGGTGATAGCCTTTCCTTACGCCCTCTCCAGAACGATTCCAAATTCAAATCTTCAGATTCAATCTTTGATGACACCTCGCGGTGATATCCACGATCACCAAGTGATCCGGGCACGCGCACCATTGTGGTGGAGTCAAGTTCGAAATCGAATACATTTGTATCGACAACCTGACCACCACCATCGTTCCCAGCCTTCCAACTTACGGGGGGGGTACCCCGCGGACCTCCATTCGAAATCTGGTCCGATCGTCCGCTGCTGGCAGACGTGCGGTCATCATCCGAAGACACTTGGTCCGATTCACTTAAGTTCATCTCACCTTGTGTAACCGATGGAATGGGCTAGTTACACACTCGGTGGATCGGGATCGCAGATCGATCTGATTCGGTCTTGAATATGAGACCGTGCTGGCTAGGTGTACCTGGAGCGGAACTCTTCACCCCAGGTACGTACAGACCAGAAACACTTCCAAAAGATAAATTTCAATAGATCGATCGTCCAAACGATCTAGACCTGACCAATACGAAATAATAGAGGGTAGACCAATCAACCGGTCTAGCCCCTTACCAATATGAGAGAAGACCAAAACCGGTCTAAACTCCAACCAATGTTACAATAAGCCAATATGTCCACGTAAAGACCAAATATGCCCGTGAAACTCCACAAACGATATCTCCACGTAAAGACCAATCCAGTGAATAGCACGTTCCAAACGTACTTGAGTCAAAGTGTCGAGATCGCCAAATCGTACTCCCGTCGAGGGACTTCCGGTGTCCAAAGTGCGCGTGCGGCGCGTCCAGACCGGGTATAATAGGCGAGAGGGGATAATTCAACCCTCTTCCCCCAAACACTCCGCGGCGGGCGGAGGAGACT
>CM047584.1:5833881-5916646 GCA_026184515.1 Peronosclerospora sorghi | reverse complement strand
ATACCCCAAAAACTTTTCACGGCACTGATAGACAGGTTCCAGCGGTCGCATGTCTCCAACAATCGTTCAACCTTCTCGCACAGATCGTTCCATGACGAGGCAGGCATCAGAATGTCGTCGATGTACGACCGCCTCCCTAGAACGGACGGTCTTCTTTCCCGATCGGGTTCACCCTCTGTAAATACATCATAACTTTCGGCAGGGTCCCGATCGGTCTTGATTTTGAAGTGTCCGTACAGTGCGTTGTCTATCAGCCTTTGATAGATCTGGGGCGCGTTCTTCAGACCAAACGGCATACGATTACACTCGAAAATACCAAACGGCGTCACAAATGCGGAAATCTCACGGGCTCGATCAGTCATCGAGACCACCCAAAATCCACTTGCCATATCTAGCAAACAATACCACAAGGTCTTGTCGAGGTCTTCCAACAGATCATTAATCAGCGGCATCGGGTACACCATGAGTTTAGTCAACCGATTTACCAGCCGATAGTCGATGCACAGTATAATGTCAACGCCGTTCTTCTTGATAACAATTACGATCGGCGAGGCCCATGGAGAGGTCGACGGTCTAATAATCTTGGTGACCAACAGTCCTTTAATGAGATCAGAAAGCTTTTCACGGTACTGTGGCGCCACGCGTCGACATCGCTGGGAAATCGACTTGGCATCTCCAACGTCAATATCGCAAATCGCACCACGGGCTGCAGGTGGTAAGGCGTTGCCCTTTCCGATCAGCAGATGTCTTTTCTTCCATATGATATTCTTCAACTGCTCGATCTGGACTGGACTGTTAATGTCTTGATCACCCACTTGTAAATCATCCGTTGTAACTTCGGGCGAGTCGGCAGACACTTCAGGGAGGACTGCCATTTGGCTTTCCAGTTCCTGAATGAACTGTTACCCGCCTTCATGTATACAGACTTGTTCATCTTCTGGGGCGATATCACCTAGACCATCTGGACCGGCAGAACGCCCCTGGTCTTGATCGACGGGCTGTCCTTCACTGATATCGGTCTGATTAGGAATACCGTCATGGTCCGACCTAGCAATTTCATGTTCCCCTTCTTCCGTTTCTTGCTACGCTGTCGCCTGGTCTTGTGCTGACACCACGTTGACTAACCTTGGCTCGTCTACTTGATGGTCCACCGATCCTGGTGACTGCGGCGCCTTTCTTCGGACCAACATCTTTTTTGGGGTGACATAACTTGGTCTTTCCACTAAAGGTGAGGTATCCTCTTCCACCGACCCATCATCGCTGATAATATCGGTGGTCTATTGGTACGCCAGGTTTTGCCACTCTACATACCGCCTCGATCCAATCGAGACGAACCCCATCTTCCTTGGTACCTTCCCTTCTTCTAACCACATACCGACAATAGTGTTATTGTCCAGTGTCAGCGGCTTGTCACCGATATTGGTAAATCGGACAAAATAACGTCGACCAGCACTCTTTACGAAGGTCGGGACCCACCGATCTCCCCTGGTCAACCATAACTTCCTCGAACGAAAACCTTTCTCGACCGGGGTATCGGCAGACCGACCGACTGGGATAGTGAGGTCTTGGTCCCACCGGACCAGATCGGTATACGAACCATACAGAGGTCTTCGACCAGCCAACTGGAACTGGAACTCATCCGGGAGTGTAAGCACTCCATGTGACAGGTCTAGGCGAATACCAGCTGGGACCATGAAATCCATACCTAGTCAAGCGTCCTGACCAGCCAACTTGCCAACCCAAGCGCTGAAAAAGTAGACCAGCGATCCTGACAAAGTAATTTTCACACGCGTTCTTCCTTCGGTCATATAAGAGTTTTCACCGATCCCGACGAATTCGTGTCTCTGGGTATCGTCTATACGACATCCGACCTTACGAGCAAAGGCGGAGTCGATTATCGAGACTTCAGCTACAGAGTCGAACAACATCGTCACTTTCTGGTTATTAATCTTGCCACAGGCTTTCGCCTGCTTGAACCATTTATCAGGCGCGTGATATTCCAGTATCCGCGGGATTCTTCAGGCAGCAAGTCCAACTGCATAACCACCTTGGTCCGGGAGTACTCATCGGTCTTCAGACTGTAGACCGGATGGTCTGGTCGACGCAATTTGGAATAGAACGTGTATTGTCGGTCTTATCCTCCTTGCCGACATATGCATAGATGTGAACCGTAGAACGCTCGGCTCGATCCAGATTCCAACCTGGCGAGCGTTCTAGTTTAACATCTTTTCCGCGTCTGGCGGCAGCATCCCCGCGTGCTTGTCCGGCACGTACCACTTGCGTATCATGTTAAAAAATTCTTCAATCTTGCAGTGGCCGGCCTCGTGGATCTCTCCACATGACTTGCATACGAAAAGGCAGTGGTCAGTCGGGTGGCCGCGTCTCTCGCACTTCTTGCACACCATCTTCTTCCAGCAGTTTGGATCATCATGTTTGCTCGACCCACAGTATAAGCACTTCTGACGAGGTCGGTCCGGATCGGACTTGCTTCCGTTCCTTCCCTTCCGGTCTACCTGGTCGGACTTCGACCTGGTCTTCGGGGAAGGTCCCGCAACATAGACGTAACGATACTGGTATTCATCCGATGACTCCTGGCTGGATTGACTTCCACTTTCCCCTTCCGATCCCGTGCTGTCTTCGGCTACGATCGCCTTGACCGCTCGGGTCGGTCTGGTCCAGGGTCTCTTGACCGGATCGGTCTGGGTCTGGGTCTTGGATCGGTAGCGACCTGATCCACCAGCACTCTTCGCCCTCATGCTACGCGACTGCTGTAGCGTCCGTATAGTCTGTTCAACTTCACCCGCGTCCCTAAGACGCAGCAGAGTAAGCTGGTCCGCCAGTTCTTGATCGTCCAGGGTACTAATGTAGTGACCCACATGTTACAGAGCAGCACCGTTCGGCGGGTTATTCTCTTTAATTGTTATTCCGGCACGAAGTGCAGCCACGTTCAACCGATGCAAATACTCGATCGGTGTCTCGTCGCTCCGCTTCTACATATGGTGATACTTTCGGGCACTCGAAAATCTGGAGTTACAATATTGCCCTTCAAACTCTGCACATAGCTGGTCTCAGTCAGACAAGACATATCGACCTAACTGTTGGATCCAGTTGGCAGCCGGTCCTTTCAACAAATCCCGGAAGATCAGACACTTTTCACTTTTCGGGGTCTGGTCTCGCAGGAACGCAGACTTGACCCGACCGAACCAAGACCGGGCCTGGTATTCATCAGCATCCTTGCCAGTGAAGTCCTTGAGGTAGGTCGTCGCGGCCATACGGATGCGCGGAATCGCAGCAGATTCAAAGTCGTAAGCAATAGTGGAGGCCAGGTTAGCCTTGCTTGGCTTTCCAGCGCCCGTACCGTCTGACCCACAGTGGTCGTCAAGACCGCCGACCGACTCCATGTCACAGTCACTTGTCTTTCTTGGTCTACGCGGTCTGGCCGGTTGCGGCTTGCGCTTCCATTTGCCGACTTGCTTATCACTTTGAGTGGGCTTGTCCACATATGTTACAGATTCCATATCCACATCTCGGCAAACATTGGCACTTTGCTGGGTAGACCTGTCTTGGACATGTGGGCGCAGAGGTGGTCTAACCCGGTCTTCCATGAAACGCTCCATCATCGTCTCAAACATGGCTTGGACGTTAGCTGGAGTCATGGGCAACGTGTTGATACCCTCCTTTTGCGGAACTGAGGCCTGTGGGGGGTCGCTGGAGCCCCGACTGGCAAGCAGCCCTTTGCTGCCGCACGTCCTTTTTTTGTTCCGGCTGGGCATGGTCCACCCCCATGGTAATCCGCTCGACACCAGTCTCCAACTCTGATGAACTGTTTGAGGCCGGTGGAGATTGATAAACCGATTCGTCATCAGAACCAATGTCAACAAGCGCTGTGGAGACTTCAGCGACCTTCACTGCTGCGGTGGGAGTTGGGCGGCAAACCGCCCCCACCAGTGGGACCAAATGGTCGTGGAAGGTCGACATCGACGATTTCAGCCTCCAAGTCTCAAATTCAAATAGTTTTTGGACCTCGGCGGGGTTCTGCATTTTAATGCCAACCTACGCCAACATCGCCACCAAGTTCTTCACCAACAGTAATGGGCGATCACTCTGGATCGGCTCGGTAGTGGGACCGAGAAGATGGTCGGGGATCTGGAGGTTGAACACCCGAAAGACCACGTCAAAGCGAACAAATCGTTTCAGCTCAAAAATGTAATACATCTTGTTTAGGTCTTCTTCAGTGATGCCTCCATCTCCGACCTGCGACTTTTCTTCGAGGTCGTCTTCGTCGGCCGGCATTCCCAACCCTTTCTTGGGAATCTTGGGGACCTTGGGGACCTTGGGGAGGTTGGTCTGATCGTTCTGATCAGCCTCCAAGTATTTTTCGTCTTTTAATTTTCCATCAACTTTTTTATGCACATACATAGGATCAGGACAAAAGTACTGATCCTTTCCGAAACTATAGCAAGACTTGCTATAGTCCCGATCGGCTCCGTTGGGAGCCTTTTCGGGAGGAAAAAAAATATTAATCCCGATCTGGTCCTCCACCAGGCCAGACCGGACATCGCCATCTTTATCGAGAACGAAGGCGTAAGGTGATAGCCTTTCCTTACGCCCTCTCCAGAACGATTCCAAATTCAAATCTTCAGATTCAATCTTTGATGACACCTCGCGGTGATATCCACGATCACCAAGTGATCCGGGCACGCGCACCATTGTGGTGGAGTCAAGTTCGAAATCGAATACATTTGTATCGACAACCTGACCACCACCATCGTTCCCAGCCTTCCAACTTACGGGGGGGTACCCCGCGGACCTCCATTCGAAATCTGGTCCGATCGTCCGCTGCTGGCAGACGTGCGGTCATCATCCGAAGACACTTGGTCCGATTCACTTAAGTTCATCTCACCTTGTGTAACCGATGGAATGGGCTAGTTACACACTCGGTGGATCGGGATCGCAGATCGATCTGATTCGGTCTTGAATATGAGACCGTGCTGGCTAGGTGTACCTGGAGCGGAACTCTTCACCCCAGGTACGTACAGACCAGAAACACTTCCAAAAGATAAATTTCAATAGATCGATCGTCCAAACGATCTAGACCTGACCAATACGAAATAATAGAGGGTAGACCAATCAACCGGTCTAGCCCCTTACCAATATGAGAGAAGACCAAAACCGGTCTAAACTCCAACCAATGTTACAATAAGCCAATATGTCCACGTAAAGACCAAATATGCCCGTGAAACTCCACAAACGATATCTCCACGTAAAGACCAATCCAGTGAATAGCACGTTCCAAACGTACTTGAGTCAAAGTGTCGAGATCGCCAAATCGTACTCCCGTCGAGGGACTTCCGGTGGCCAAAGTGCGCGTGCGGCGCGTCCAGACCGGGTATAATAGGCAAGAGGGGATAATTCAACCCTCTGCCCCCAAATACTCCGCGGCGGGCGGAGGCGACTAGTGTACGTGAGAAGAATAACGGCGACCCCTTGCTGCGGTGTAGACCAAGACCAGAAGAGGTTTTTGCCACTTATTCCTAGACCAAAAGACTTTTACTTGGAAAATCCGCAACCAAAAGACTTCTACTTGGAAAATCCGCAACTAACCAATAATACTACCTCCCTATGGTCCCTAATGTACCCACACAAAATTATGTAAAATACCCAATGTCAGGTGACTCACCCAAGACCTGCGTTCTTGATACTCCTTGAATCTGATAGGCTAAGAAGCCCCCCTTGTTTAGACCAATCGGAAACTCGACCAACTGCCTTGACCAAAAGTGACCAAATTTGTGGTACACTTCACCACAGCAGGATTGCCGCGACGTCGTTGACGCTTTTGAGCGGGAGAATCCCGCTGTAGGTCAACGACCAGAGGGGCATGGGAAGCCCCTTCACTCCCAATAAGTGGGAGTTCGCCGGAGGCAGATGTGATGCTCACACTGTCTTCGGACACCATGGTGGAGACAGGGACGCTGGCGTAGCGTGTGCGATACGGAGCACGTAGTTGCTCCATCGCTTTGGCTTTGGCAAATGTCAGGCGCAACACCCTCTCCACCCAAATGTCTCGACGGGAATAGCTGTCATGCAGCTCATCGAAGCTGGGGAGAAGCTTTTCCCCTTCCGCCCAAGCGCGGAACTTCTTCTCTGCATCATCGGCACTTTCTCCCGGAGAAAGAACGAAAGGAACCTCGCGGAGGTTCTCAACAGGGGCACCCTGTGCCTGCCTGTTTAAGCGCTCTCGGTATGAGACGCTAGTGAACTGGTTTTGTGCATGCAGTTGTTGCCGGAGTTTCTCACGGCGTTCGCGTTGATACGGCTGTTCAGCCGCGGGGCCAGGGGTATAGGACGATAAACTGGTCCTTACCAAACGCCTGGCCCACCTAGGACGGTCACGAGGACCATCGAAATTATAAGCTTCCCTTGACGGGCGTTTGGGTGCGCGTAACGCAGCCCTTAGTGCCTGTGCGGCAAGTTGAGTGTCTTGAGCTGCGTCCAGCTCATTAGTGACGATCGCCTTTGGCGATTCGGATGTATCATCCGATATGGGCAGGGGTGGCGCACTGGTTAGCGCATTTTCCCCACGTGTGGGGAACGGATTAGGTTGCCGACAACGCCGTTCGGCGCTGTTGGAGCGGCTAACCGTTGGGGAGGCATCCCCAAGCGCATCCACCTCCGAGTTTTCGGAGTAGTCTACCTCTTCTAGAGGAGACGCCATAGCACCACTGGAGGTGTACATATGGAGGGCCAGAGGAACTGGCGTTGGAGTTCTCCAACAAGATTTTGGTTATTGCGTAAGCAATAGTCTTGATGGGGAAGGATGTAACGGGGTTACATTCGGGTTACATTTAGTGTTGGTGTACATGAGTACACCACGGTTGAGGTCAGTAATGGCCGGTTTAGAAGGTTCTGAACCTTTGGTTATTTTAACCAATCAGGGCAGGGGCCCTTGGTGTGGTGGTGTGTCAGCCATCCACGTGTCAGTACACAGGTGTGTACACTACATTTTATCTAGGTACGAATTAGGAATATTCTACTTAGTATTACATATAGTTTATATTAGTTTAAATTAATTTAGGCTAATTACATATTAAATATATTCAGTTTACATTTCACTCTATTTTGCGGACGTGCGACCTCGACCGGTCGCGCGCGCAGTGAGTGTCGTAGGTAAGAGGTAGCCCTCCCTTTACTTACATCCCGTAAAAGGAATACAGCCGTTAAGGCTACGTAGTAAACCAACCCGGGAATCTTGTCCCCGAGTAGGAGAACTCTCCTACTAAGCTCTTTACAAGGGCGTATCGGCTAAGTAGCGGTAGCTACCGCTTTAAGGAATAGTCTTCCTCTGTGCGCTAGTCTCACCGTGAGTATACGCACCGGCTACAGCATTCGTTCTTCGTCCGAGAGCTCGTTCGAATCGCCATTCCCCAAAAACTGTGCAAATGATTTACTAAACCACTGCTCAAAAGTATCCACCGACTCGAAAATCGTCGGTGACAAGAAATTCAAGAGGGACCAGAGTTCGGGGAGGCTGTTTTGCAAGGGCGTGCCTGTCAACAAGAGTCGATTGCGAGACGTGTACATACTGCCAAGCGTCATGGTAAACTTGCTCTGAGCATTTTTCATGCGATGCCCTTCATCGACGATAATATACTGCCAGTAATACTTACGCAAGACATGCTTATCCTTCATAATGTACTCGTACGTCGTTAGAAGGACATTTAATTGACACTAGGCCTTTTCCTGCTTGTGAAGCTCCTTGAGAACTTGAGGAGGTCCTTTATACACGACAAGGACGAGGTCAGGCGCCCATTTCTTAAACTCATTCACCAAATTCGATAGCGTGGACAAGGGTACCACCACGAAAAATGGACCGTGATTGTGTCTCACTTCTGTCACGTACGTGAGCAAGGAAATGGACTGGATCGTTTTCCCCAATCCCATTTCGTCCGCCAAGATGGCGCTCAAATGGTTGTCGTACAGAGAAACCATCCATTGCAAGCCTCGTAACTGGTACTCTTTCAGATCACCGCCCACAAGCATTCGAGGTTGTCGAGGTAATTCGCCCTTCGATGCAATCTCCAAGTAATTCAAGTCATCGTCCACGTCGTCACTACTTGTCCCCTTATCGCCTTGTTGACATGCGTCGTAATTCGTAGTGTACTCGTCGACCACGTGGTGCTTTTGTTTATGTTGGCGAATCAATTGACGAAATCTGTCGAGATAACTGTTTGTATGACTCAGTAGATACGTTAAACGCTCATTCTTTGCCTCAGCCACCAACTTGTCGTATGCTTCCATATCGTTTGCCTTGAGAGCCTTTAGACGAAGCTTTTCTTGACGATCTTCCTCCCGTTCAGCCTTCGATGCACGCTGATCAATGAGAGCTTTCACGGCCTTTGATGTCTTGCTCACTTGTGCCTTGACATTTTTATGGTAAGCAAAGAACTCGCGCGAGTGATTGAGAATTGCTTTCAAGTACAGCCGATGGTCTGCACGCCGCTTTTTTTCTCTCGCGACAGACCGTTTGCGCTTCTCGCGCTCGTCACAATGCAGTTAAAACCGCAAGGCGGGACAACGGCGTCGAAACGATTTACGGTCGACTGCACATGGCTCTTCTAGTAGATCCAACCGTTTAATGTGTGCCTTGGCCACATGACGACGCAATTTTTGCTATAGCAGGAGACATCGTAGATCCCTCAACGTGCGCTGCTCACTGTCGCTCAATTCTTCCGTGTACTTTTCCATCTTTTCTAAACTCGAGGTCAAAAGTGCTGCAAAGTGTGCATGTATCGCACCTTGAGTGCCACGGCGTTCATGCCTAAGTACGGGGAGCAGAGATTGTACGGTCCAAATGCCAACTTGCCTTTCTTCTCGATACCAAGAAGATCCCCATCCAGGTACTTCGGACCAATGTATACCAAGTTACGCGCTGCTCGAGTCCACTTCGGGGTCAGGAGCTCAAGGACTGGCGGATCCTCAGCCTTGGGAAAAGTCTGCGACGACGCTTCCATCATCGTAGAGCGGGATCCATTGGCGCTACCGTTGGTTCCGTGGACCCAACTTGTTTCGCTTAAGCCACCGCCGTATCCATTGAGTGGCACAGTGCCTTGTACGCCCGGATCTGGTTGTGGAGAAACTCGTGCTGTTTCTAGGAAAATAGCGTGACCTTCTGCTTCAGAAAGGGATGCGCCGCGACGCCAAGCGCGTTGTGGGAAGGTGGTAGCACGTGATTTTGTCCGGAAGAAGAGGACGGCGGCGCTGGGGACACGTGCTGCATCGGAGCCTGCCGCTGCCGCTGGTGATTCAATTGATAATGCCGCAAGAGCGTGACAATCTGGTGATACTTGGACGATTCTTTTGCCAGCAGGGAACAACGGGTCGACGTCTAGAAACAGCGAGGGACAACGGCTCTCCGAGTTGGTTGTGGTGGGGGTAATCGGGGGGGGTCTCCGACGGTTTTTTTGTTTAGTCTTCGGGTTCGATTACTCCGAGTTGTCTGGTTCGATTACTCTAATCGTATCGGTCACCTCCGGAGGCGACCGATAACTGTTATAGGTACAAAAAATTCTAATCGAACCCCGTCTAATCGTATTCGAACCCCCGGTTTATCGACTAAAAATTTCTGAGGTTTGACACCCCCTAATGTCAGACGTCATCGCAAGCGCGGCCGTTGCGCATTTTCAACATACAGGATGAGCCGCACCGTCACGAAAATTGGATCAACATCCTTCGACATTTTCATGTAGACAAGACCATCTTTCTAGTATACCTCGTCAGCAGGAGTAGTATAAGCGGTATCCGCTTGTATGCTGACGCAAACATAGCACGAGTACTATCTGATAGTGAGATCTAGTTGCTTGATGTTCCACCGCATTGACCAATACAGCATGCTGATCACTACTCACCCCCATGATTGGTCGTCGAGGAGGAGAAGTAAGTCATAAGAACCACGCGACACAAGAGCATTAATCACCCGCTGGTGTTCACCGAGGAGACGTTGGGCATGTAGCTTGGCGTACGCCGCGATAGAGCTTCTGCAACAATGTTGTGCACCCCTATGACGTGGTTAAACTCGAAGGCTAACTGGGAGTAGAAATCCAACCAGTGAGCGAGCTTGTGTGAAACGGTCGGATGGTGCAGGAACCACTTGCACACTGTAAAGGAAGAATCATCTACCATGTAGGTAGTGGAGCTATTTGGCGAGCGCTAACTTGATCGGGAACAGCTCCTTTTTCGTGCACTGGCCAGTTAACCTCGTGCTTACCCAACACTTTCGAGTAGAACGCCACTGAGTGGTCGAGGTCATCGTTGCGTTGGGGCAGGACACCACCACAGCAAAGAAAAGAAGCGTCTGTCGTCAACACAAGCTGCTGATCAGAATCTGGCTACCAGAGGATTGGCGCTTGCGGTAAGGCCGCCTTGGTATGCTTTACACTCTCAACTTTTTTTTCCCTTCACCAAATCACTCAAAGGTAAGACGATATCCGCGAAGCGATCAATTAACCGTCGATAATAACTTGCTAAGACCAAAAAAACTTAGCAGTTCTTTGACTTTAGTTCGTGTTTTTCATATTTCAATGACCAACATCTTATTCCGATCGACCTAAAGGCCTTCACCGGAGATTGTGTGACCGAGAAAGTTGTCAGAACCACATGATAACACGCACTTATTACGTCGATCGTAGAGGTTTTTGCGGCGCATGATATCAACGAAAGTAGGCAGGTGTTTCATATAGCCTTCCTTTGATGCTGCGACAGGCAGATGTCGTCTAGATACACCATGACGAAGTCCAAATTCGCAAATACCAACCGCATGAGTCTGGACCAAATACCTGGTTTATCAGCACAACCGTGGATGCCACGCACCATTGGTAGGTCTCGCGACCCGTGCTAAACTCTGTGTACAGCCTGTTTCACGGTTTTACACGCATCTGGTGGTATCCTTCCTCCAAGTTGACGAAACTGAAAATGCACGCATGAGCCACTTGACCGAACATCTCTTCGGTGTTGGGCAGAGGAAATTTTGGAATCAGCATCTGGCTGTTAAGGTACCGGTAGTAAACAACCCATCGGATTCGAGACGTTAGGTCTGCACTTCGAATCCACGATAAGCGACTCTCCAGCTTACGAGTGGGTCACGTTTCGGAGCACCAAAAACGTTTGATACCCACGGCGAGTCACTCCACTCAATCCATTGCTTCCACAACATGTCGTCCGCGAAGAACTGGAGAGAATCTTGATCATTTTATGGCAACGGAAGAGGATTCACAGGTGCTTGGTCGTGAGGATCTGGGTCATTCGCTCTGCTTTACGATTGGCTTGCGGCCTTAACGCCGTCCGTATTGTTTCTGACCCAGGATACTGTTAAATGATCTGAATACATTGGCATCTAACCCAGCTCCCGATCAACTCACTCACCCCTTAATCGTCTGAAAACGCATTCTTCGTAACTTTGATCGACTTCCTGGGCGAAAAGAGTGGTTCCCCCTTTAACGATCACCGGATAGGTGAATAGATCGGTTCAGATCAGAAGATCAACATTCCATCGGCCAGATCGTTTAAGACACGGGATATGATCCATGGCTCTGACTTAAAAGGGGTATATTGCCTGGATATTTCTAGGTGATCTTTCCTGGATAGTCGGCACACCCTTCCCCGTTTCGCAATCTGTACAAGTTTCGACGTAGCGTTATCCGCTGCCGTAAAATCCTCTCCGGTGGAGGGCGTTCTGATCCTGTGATACGTTCTAGTGATCGTTCCCGATATTGGTAACCTTGTGTCCCAAGGTTCCAAAAGACCTATCCGGTCGGCATGTTCGGCCTGGAGAATGACTAGTTCTTCCAATCAAGTATTAGGTGATACGGCACTTGAGTACAGTTGGTGTGACAGCATAATCTCTTAATTTACATTCAATTGAGCTCATTTTCCCTCTCTTTATTGTCAATTCCTCCATCCAGAATATCGGATTGTCTATATTTCACGCGAATCGGTGTCCTATGTACTTCCATAAAAAACTCAAGAATGGCTGCCGAGTACTCGCGAGTAGCAGAATCGCAATTAGCTCCCGTCAGAAGTCGGGAACGGCGTTGCCTTCTCCTTAAGAGTTCCTCACGCGTTGTAACTGTTATGTATGAACAATGCCGTGGGTTCAAATCCGACTTTGTTCTATTTTGCTAACGACCTGGACCAATGACAAGCCGCCACGCCCTGCATAGCTAATCAAGATTGCGTATACAAGGATTCATAGCCATACATTGCCTCGTAGATAACTTTTGTTAATAAGCTCACTTTTGAATTTGCCAATTTCACAGTAACGGGGAAAGAAATGAGTCTATTTCGGAATTATACGTTTCCAAACAGCGCAACCTTCTTCTTTGTGTATCCCGATTCATTTTTTCTCTTATCCTGAACGACGGAATCGCCCAGGTCCTGATTAACAATGGGACCAGGTACATCACATGGGAACGACGTTACGTCAGAAAATCTCCATATAAATGAATGGGCGTTCAAGACTGTTAGATGAAGCTCACTGTGTCTTACTAATTGCACCTTGATTCGTTTCCACCAATTCTGACTGAATACGCTCAAATTCTTCAAGTATGATAGTCTTCTTTAGCTTTAAACATCCTTCACTGATTAGAGCGGTGAAGGAGAAGATGTTTTTCGTCGACGCTGTGAGCTCGCAATGTGATGCATCTTTGATTGGCGACGTCGCTGTAGTGGTTGGGCTGGTTAGTCGTCAAATAGCCAAAATTTATTTTGGCGTGCTCCGGGCTGGCTTTTACATAAGGACACTTGACCAGTCCACAATACTCAGCCTCATTAATTACAGTTTCCCGATCGCGAATCACTTCTGACAGATCCAAATCGTTGGAAAATAACGGCGCGATGCGCTTCCAATAGATGGGGCAATTGACTCCCCCATCTGGGTCCCGGGATGAGTCCCGAGGCTAGTAGTCAGCAGTCCTATCGGATGCTGAATAGCGTGACAACACCTGTCTCCGGCGCTCGCTTATCCATTTTTTTTAAAAAAAATTAACTTTAAAAAATGGACCTTTATATTTACTTCTTGACATATTTTATTTAAATATTTTTTTTCTTTCTACGAGTAGGTTTTCCTTTTCGCTCTGTAGCTGCCAAGTTATCTCCAGAGTATGGTGCTTAAATCCCCCACACCCCTTTTCAGACTAGCTGACCATCGGAACCTTCCCGGAAAGGTGAGATGACGTTACGTTATAGAAGCTTAGAGCTATGCAATGGAGCAAAAACGTAACGGAATATGATACGATCTGGACGCAATTAAGTGGTGGTCTCAGTTGAAATGTGGGTCAAGTGTCTCATGCATGTGACTGATCCGGTCTGAAAGATAATCCTGCGGATGATCAATGTGGTGATAGAGCTTGATTTTTTCTCAGGGGCCAATCGGATTGAAGATCAGCCAGATATCGAAGGCCAGACTAGTAAAGGTCCAATTTGGTGAAGAAATCAATCAGGTTTCGAAGGTCGACTGTATCGCATCATCCTATCAGTGATCAGAATAGCGGATCGGAGCGGGTGATTGCCGACAAGTTTGCTGATCGGCCTATCTTTGGACCGACAGGATCGCCTGCAGAAGACGCAGCGAAGCCAAGATTGATCACGTGGTTTTTGGAAGGTAACTGTGTCAACACCGCGACAGGAGATTAAGGTATAGAGCTTAGGTAAGTCACGTAATTTGGTGTGGTGTACATAGGAAGAACGTTTTAAATCCTTCAATGTTTTTACTTCCCCTAATAAAAGACTCTCTCATGTTCTACGTAGGTATTGGGGACGAAGGAATAACCAAGTCCCTTCCCGTTCAATATAACACGGACGAGATGCGCATAAGCACGTATAGTCCGGGAAATTTGGCTGGCTGGAAGTATCCCGACGGGATTTGTTCTGGGAATGCATATACTCAAGTGAAGGTCAACCTTATTTCAAATACGTACACTATTAAAAAAAATTATACGAAGAAGACAGTTGATTTCTGCGGTTGGTCGATGCTGAGCGATGACTGGTATAGGTTTAACAATGCATTAATTACAATAAATCTTATATTTCCAAGCGCTGGCAGAAATTGGTTTTAATCAATGTTGGCTACATTACTCGAAGGTGCGCAATTCTTTAACAAATGAACGAGTTGATAGCTGATATACATCAAAGCAAACTATGACGTGATATTCGGTGCTTGTCTTGATGTTGGCAGTCATGGCGCGGGGTTGTCGTTAGACACACAAGATAGTAGTAACGGTCATGCCAGCGACTTGGACATTGATACCGTATAATGGGATGGTGTTGGAAGGTTTTACCTTCATACTCTTCCAACGCTTCTTCGGATATAATATAAGTAGAGTTGGGTTTCCTATTGTGAGACCTTCCGCACACGCCGAAGTAGAAAGCTCCGGGCGACTAATCAGGGTAAATGTCTCATATCCGATACTCCAAACGCTGATATCGAAAAAATCTTTAGGTGACAAATGTTGAGATATATACTATGCACTTTTCGTTATACTGACTCATTTATGAGACAACATAAATCCTACGACTGAGTGCTTAAGTCTGGCACTAACACGCCAGGAGAGAACAATACGCTACAGGTTATAAGCCCAAGACAAACAGGATCAGGATCTTGTGGTGGAGTCCAGTTCAAAATCGAACACCGAAGTGTCCGGAACTGAACCACCATCGCGCCCATCCGACCAACTAACGGAGGGGGTACTCCGCGAACCTTCGCTCTGGGTGCCGATCGGGTGACCGATCGCATTACAGATCGTCGAGTCAGATTAGTCTCGTGTCTCACCTTTTGTACCCATTGGTATGTGTGGCTACACACTCGGTGGACCGTTGATTGGTAGAGACTTCAGTGGTTTTCGATATGGATGTACCACTTCCGGGGTACTGATCCAAAATTCCAACGAAAGATAACGCGAAATAGCCGATCGGCAAAGGAAGAGTAAATCTTCACTCCGAATGCAATTAAATCTGGCACTTGACCGCCCGTGGAAATGAGTAATCCAGCCAAGAATAGTTTCTGGCACTTGACCGCAGATCGCGATGAGTAATCCAGCCAATTCCTGGTAGTTGATCGCAGCAGATCGCGATGAGTAACCCAGCCAAAATAACACGTCTCCTTAACGTGGCCGAACTTGAGGGGGTGAGTGAACGTAGTGGGCGCCTCCCGTCGTGGGACATCCGGTGGATCTCTTTCCTGGACGGGCTTAATGAGCGAGAGGGGACCCTGTAGCCCTCTGCTCCCAATGACTCCGATCGGAGCGGCGAATTTTGCAACCCAATGTAATAAGAACATTGTACTTAATATCCACTTAAAATCCAATATGTAAACTACATGTAAACCGTGTGCCTTACCTAAAATCTGCGTACAAAACACTCCAAGCACACGATTGGCCCAAAACACTTCGTCCTTTCAGCCAACCCGATCGATCTGTCTTGACAACAGGTACAGTGGTACAAGATGGTCAATAATTTCACTTGCACTTCACCACAATCTATAGGTTACTTCGAGCAATTCATTAAATTCGGGTTATTACGTTTAAATTTGGAAGTCCTGCGCTGAGATGGCGCGACTGAACATTTAATTTTTCCATTTACGATGTAGATCGCCTGTTTGTTTTTACCTCCTTTTCCAATGATTGATTGTTCATTTTACGTGATATGTTTTTTTGTTATACTTCGTTTTTCTTCTGTCAACTATAGATGAAGTTAAGCTCGATCCGAGTGATCTTAATTTCGAGGCACTATTGGACTATGTGTAAAAATTGGAGATACGCCTGGAGGCGATGGAAGAAAGAGCTCTCAATCGTTTTCTTCCAGTAGTGGGTCTCGTAAGATGCAGGTGCAGGACGTGAACAGCACAAATACTATCTCATACTGGAAAACAGGGTGTGTAAATAGACATTTCTTCGACGAACAAAACTGCTGAAAATTACTAGAATACGCTAGGGGCTGTTAAAATACCCCGGTTGACGATAAAAATTAGGGTGTGGGGATATACGCTTTGATAGTATCAGGTTTAAACAATGGGAGTATCACTTCATCGAAGCCAAATTGGAGTCGTCTGATTTTTTTGGACGGAGTAATAAACTCGGAGAACATTTGGATGGTGTTGCCGCAAGTTATTTCCAGGAAAATACTGGCATCTAGTCACAAGTTTCACCACAATTATATTTCGTTCTGGACCATAGGCTCGGTGAATTGAAGGTGAAAAATTCACAGAACATTTTAATTGCCGCAGAAAAGAGTAAAAAAGACCCGGGTCAGAACATTTCTGTACCTATCTAAGAGAATGGTATAACGAGCAACATTATAAAAAACGTTGTTAAATATCCTATGCCAAGATTGAAGCTTTCGCGAATGGTGAGGTACAACTTACAGCGCCCAGACTACATGCATCATACACATGAATTAATTAAGTGGGCATAAAATCTCGATGAAGCATGCAAAAATTGAAAGCCTGGAAAGTTTCAGGGATGCTGTGCCTGAATACAAGTAAGAAAGACGTTATGTCTGCGGTGTTGAACGACATATTAGTCTATATTTCCAAACGAAACGTTCAAGCAACGAAGGAACAAAAAAAACGTGATATCAACGGTCGAAGGAGACCAAAGTTTCTTTTAAAAAATGCGAAATTTCACAAAATGCCCCAATTTGACGCGTATTTCACAATATGCACTGCTTTTTCAATTAAATTCACAGAATGCCCAGGTTGCTACTGGCCGTGACAAGATCTTCGTGACAAAATCATTTCTGGGAAGAGAATTTCCGTGACAGCGAAATCGTTAACCCACCAGCATGGCATCTCAACCTGACCTCTGCAAAATGGTTTCCTTTGACTCGTTGGATGCAGTCATCCGTGCAACACAGGACGATGCGGCAATGAACAACTTCAGCTTTTGCATTCTCAATCGTGACAAAAGGCTACTTCGTCTGCTGTGTCCCTGGAGATGGTTGCCCATTCTATCTCCGAGCTATAGTGAGCAAAAAGAAGAATATGATCACCCTGACCCAGTTGATACCGGACTATGCTTGCCTAGGAACGCTACAAGAACCTCGCGGGTCTCAAACGGATCACAGGTATGGATAGTGCACCAGCTCAGAGTTGGAATGGCAGTCGACAAAACGATAGACTCAAATCAATCCAAGAGTTCTTGAAGCGCAAATTAGGAAGTACTATCGCATATCGTACTGCCCATAAAGCAAGGGAATACGTCTTGAATGAGACAACCAAAGCAGAAGGACACCAATTTCGCTCTTTCTAGATCTACGAGGAAAGGTTGATCAGACTCGACCGTCGTACCGCTGCCTGCCTGAATCAAGCAGAGGACCATACCACTGGAAATCGTCATTTCCAGTGTTTTTTTCTGTCCTGGTGCAGCTCTACATTCCTTTCATGTATGCGATTATTTGTGGCGACTGATGGGATATTTGCAAGGAATCGCTTTATTCAGAATCTATTTCTGCTGGCGGGAATGGATTAAGAGGATCATCTTGTTGTTTTATCGTGGGCATTGGTCCCGGATGGGACGGTAGAGAAATGGAAATGGTTCATAGAATTTGTGACGAGGGCGTTGGCCGGCATTTATGATAAGAACACTGTTCTCATCAACGATCGAGAGAAGGTCTTCTGAATGTAGCTGCTGGTGTGGTGCCAAACCCTGCCAACGCCTTATGTTGATTTCACATTGCAAGCAACATTCAGTCCATATTTGGGCTCCAGTGTATAAAGCTGTTTTGGAAATGTGCGTACGCGGAAACAGAGTCGAAATTTTAGGAACATCTTTAAGAAATTCGAGAACGAGACGCAACTGCTGATACCTACATCAATGATATACCCCACGACCATTGGACTACCTATGCATTTCGAGGCCACACTACACATCGAACTTGGTAGGAATTGCGAATTATTTCTTCCAGACAATGCGGGAACTGCCAGCTTTGGATTTGATGTAAACTCTCTACAATCATCAGATGCAGAAATCACAAACGTGCTCAGGAGTCCGTCAATTGGGTATCACCACCGAAACCTGTTGCTATCAAGAGACTCTCCGACGAACTATGTGCCTCTCGAGCATACATTGCACATCTCTCTCTAGTGTAGTGGAATCTGGTCCCAGCGGCAACAAGTATCAAGTCAAACTTCCCGATCTAGATGATGATGTGGGTCATTGTGAATGCCTACGATACCAACGGTTTTTGATTCATTTGCGCCTTTGCGATGAGAGTCGGAACAACTCGCATATCCCTGGTTATCCCTATCTATAGAGTGGGGAATTACTGAGACATGTACGCCCACCCGTTTGTTGCAATGATATTGACCGATTAAGATGATCTACTTCTTCAGCGCCTGGGTTGGTAAGCGGGCCGGCACAATATATTCCTCCTCCAGCAATCAAACACCCCCTCGGACGGCCCAAGACTCGGAGAGAAGAGAGTGGATCTCAAGGTTCAATAGCTGTGAATCATGTCAAACATGTGGGCAGACAGGGCATAACAGCAGGGAATGTCGAGAGGCACATGTGTAATTCATCGGGCATGTCAAATAAATGTGTTCTTACGTCAGTCACTAGGGCCCTCGGCTCCTCAATTGTAACAGGGTTACATTTGGTTACGTTGGTTTACGTAAATAAACAACGGTTGAGGTCAAATATTGACCGGTCCAGAAAGGTTTGGACCTATTGATTGTTTTAAACAATCAGGGAGAGAGCCCTTAGTGAAGGCGTGGCAGCCTGCCACGTGTTGGTACACAGGTGGTGTACATTACATTTCGGCTAGGTACGAATTGAGTAAGTTCTACTTAGTATTACATATAGTTTACATTAGTTTATTAATTTAGGCTAATTACATATTAAATATAAATCAGTTTACAAAATACACTGAATCCAGCTAGACGCTCGATCGCAAGGGTCGAGCGTGCTGTGAGTGTTATAGCAAAAGGGACTACCTCTCTTAGCTACTCCCTTACTAAGGGAAGCCTTGGTATAAGGCGTTAGTGTTTACTAACCGTAAACTCAGGGAATCTTGGCCCCGAGTGAGGGAGAGATCTCTCGCTAAGCCCTTATATAAGGCCGTATCGGCTAAGTAGCGGCGTATCGCCGCTTAAGAAAAGTCTTCCTCTGTGCGCTAGCCGCACCGTGCGTGTACGCACCTGCTACATCTGGTATCACTTGTAGTCAATCCAACACCTGTGTTGGTAGACGACAACATCCTCTGCAAAGGATGAACCAAGAGGATTGGGGTAAGCTAAACCCCGTCCAACAGGAGGCCTTTAAAAGGCTGTTATCCATCCCGGGTGAGGATGGCATGCACCTCCTAGTGAAGAAGGGTTTTGACGCCGTGTGTGAGAGGTTAACGCCCTCATCGCCCATGAGGCGAATTTTCGTTGAAATCACTCCACGTCTACGGGGGGCGCCCTCCGTTGTCCTTTAAGATAAAGAAATTCACCGGTGAAAAAGGTGATTACCTTTATGTGTGGCTTCGCGAGGTCGAAACGGCCTTCGCCACAGCGAATGTGATCGAGGATCACTTGCAAGTGGGACTTGCACTGACCCATTTCACGGGCAAAGCCCGTGCATGGTCGTTTACGTGTCCGAATTCGGTCACGTTCGTGTTCCCGACCTGGGTAGTCCTTAAGAAAAAGCTTATGGACATGTATGCTTCGCCTGATCTGGTTTTCCAGAATCAGCTGGCGTTTTTGAGGTGCCGTCATAGCACTAGGGACTTGGAGACATACATCCAAGAACTGAAGACCCTGTTGGCAGGGATGTACGCGAAAGCGTACTCGGACGATGTGTCCATCCCCGTCTTCATGGGAGGCCTAAAATAAGGGCCAGCACGTTCGGAGCTATTCCGAAGCCGACCCCAATCCCTGGGGGAGGCGTCTAAGATGGCGTTTAACGCCGAGAGGAACTTTCGTTCCTCTAAGGTGGGTCCTGAACCCATGGACCTTTGCCAGGTCGAAGCGGCAGAGAAACCTTCGGCTAGGAGTCACTCTGACTCCTTCCCGCAGGGCTTCGAAGCGGAGATCCTTTCAATGTTTCAGCGGCATGGGCCGCTAAGATGATTCCTGTGTGGAAACACGGAACATCTGCGGAACAGATGTCCGAAAAATCCCCAGCGAGACACTCGCTATAAGGGGCCGAGGACGGGTAAAAGGCCCTCGCCAAAGCCGTCGGGAAACGACGGCTCGCCGTAGGTGCGGGGCGCCCTAATGAGGAATCCCTCAATGCTGTTAAACCCAAGGTAGGGGACGAAAGCACAAAGCCCCGAGGGAAAGGTGCTTTCTAGCACCGAGTTGGTTTACCAGCCAGGTTTGCTGGTCGTCCTTGCGGAAGTGAAAGGCTTTGATAAGCCTTGGAGAGTCTTGATAGACTCTGGAGCGTCTGACAATTGTGTCAGACGGGCTTCTGTAGAGAAGAGTCGGCTGTATGCCGAGGCCCTAGAGGCACGTTCTCGTGACGTTGTCACGGTCCGTCTAGCGACGGGCGTACAGGTTTCTGTACCCAAGGTATCTATGGACCTTAAGCTAAAGTTGGTAGCATTCGACAGCTTAGAACGTTGCCTAGTCCTGGATTTGGACTCGAGGTATGACCTCATTCTGGGCATGAAGTGGCTGGAACGCCACGAGCCATGGATAGACTGGAAGTCTAAGTCCATTGGCTCAACGCACCCGCGGTCGGGTGAAGCATTGGCGAGTCATGAACCCACCTTTGCTCGATCACAAAAGCGATTCTGGTGAGAGATGCCAGATATTGGGAGATTATCAGTCCCAATGAGGTCGAGGAAGTGTTCCTTGACGAGGGGGATTCGGCGGTTAATCCCCACGCCTCTATAGGCGAGACTGGTGAATCGCCAGTGATAGAGGTGGATTCCTCTGAGAGTAAGCGCGAGGCGCTTAGAGAAGAGACCCGAAGTTCTTCTCTTCTGAAGGTCGGAACTGATTCCGACCACGCCGTCGGGGCGAACAAGTTGCGACTCCAGTGGTAGGGGTAGATACCCCTGTGGTTAAGCGCGAGGCGCTTCCAAGCGAAGAGACCCGAAGTTTGTCTCTTTCGCACGTCGGAAATGATTCCGATTACGACGGTATAGGCGATACCGGCGAGTCACCGGTGGTAGAGGTAGAGACCTCTGTGGATAGGCGCGTGGCGCTTCCAATAGATGGGGCAATTGACTCCCCCCATCTGGGTCTCGGTATGAGTCCCGAGGCCAGTAGTCAGCAGTCCTACAGGATGATGAATAGTGTGACAGGTGTTGTCACAGAAGGCGTAAGCCTGGAACGGTTGCCCGGGGTAGGCGAACTGTTGTCGTTGGAGGAGATGTCCTTCAACGAGTTTGAGACTGCTTTGAAAGCAGATGAAATCGACAAGGTCGTCGTGTTGCGTCCGGAAGAGGAGTTGAACTTCTCATCCACGATTGAAGAGTCAGTTTCGGTGCAAACCAAACAGGCATTGAATGCCTGGAGCGGCCTCAAGATCCTTGCGGATCCTGAGGACCCCTACCATTCCTTATTAAAGGGATTTAAAGATGTCATTAAAGACAACCCGCCGATGGGGTTACCACCGGATCGGGGAGTCCGACATGAAATCGATTTGGTTCCAGGAACCAAATACTGCGTCACTAGGCAGTGGCCTCTCCCCAAGGAGCAATGCGACGTCATAGACGCATTCTTCAAGGGGAAAGAAGAGGCAGGGGTGGTACGGGAGAGCAAGTCTCCCCATTCATCTCCCACCTTTTGTGTTCGTAAGCCGAACGTAAAGTGGCGCATTGTGCATGCGTATAACAAGCTGAATGAAGCTACTGTACCCATGTAGACTCCGATTCCTCGGAAGGACGTCCTCCAGAACAATATGGCGGGCTGTACTGTGTACAGTGCCTTAGATACGGTGGACGGGTATTATCATGTGCTCATGCGAGCATCCGATATTCCGATGACAGCGGTTAGCACGCCTAGTGGAATGCTGTGGGAGTGGCTTGTTATGACACAAGGGCTTTCTAATGCACCAGCGACTTTTAATCGCTTGGTGACTCAACTATTCCACCCTCATAGAAAGTAAGCTCAGACGTACTTCGACGATATATTCGTTCATAGTCGTGCGGAAGGCGAATTGTCTGATGTTCAGACGCACATGATACACCTTCGAGCGGTGCTCGAACGTATGCGGGAGCATAAGTTATATGCGACGCATCCAAATGTATCTTTAGTGCTGAGGAAATTCCTTTCCTCGGATGCTTCATCGGTAAGGATGGAGTGCGGGCGGATACCGCGAAGTTGAAAGCCATTGCGGAGTGGCCTTCGCCTTTAAATATTAGAGATTTACGGAGGTGGCTTGGATTAGCCAACTATCTTTACAAATACAGCGAGAACTACGCTGAAATGGCGAAGCCATTGACGGACCTTCTTAAGAAGGATGTTGACTGGTGTTGGGAAACCGAACACCAAAACGATTTTGAAGCGGTTAAGGGGAGCTTGTTGAAAGCTCCCGTTCTTGCTCTCCCAGACTCTGGGAAACCATTTAGTGCTGTCTGCGACGCCTCCGATTTCGCAATCGGATGTGCTTCGCTACAAGCAGACGATACAGGAAGAGAACGCGTGATCGCGTTTGAGTCGAGGCAGCTTAAAGCTGCGGAACGGAATTATCCCGTTCATGACAATGAGATACTTGCAATGAAGTATGCCCTTGTCAAGTTTAGGGTTCGCCTACTTGGCTCAAAGCCGTTCGTGGTTTATACTGACCACGCGTCCTTATGGACAGCGACAAAGCCGCCTCATCTCTCGCAACAGATGGCCCGTTGGCTCTCCTTCTTTGCGGAGTACAACTTTGAGGTTAAGTATAAACCTGGCAAGCAGAACGTGCTTGCAGACACGTTGTCGCGTCGTCCCGATTACTATCTCGCTCACGCGACATTCGTCACCTCGTCTGTGGTGGATATCATACGCCCGCCGTATGAGAAAGACCCACAGTGTACGGCGCTTGTCAGCACGTTGAGTGGAAAGGGAATTGGCTCGTCTGAGACAACCCTGTCAAGTCGAGCTAAAGCTCGTTTACACCGTTACAGGTACTGTGACGGTTTTGCATATTATAGCACGATCGCGGAGGACACTCCGCGGGTGGTTGTTCCTCATGATGAGGAACTAAAGTATAGAGTCCTCTTTGAGGCACATGACGGCCCTACCGGGGGTCATTTAGGTCGGGATAAGACATACAGCGCTTTAAGCAATTTGTATTGGTGGCCCAAGATGTATAAGTGGGTCGGTGCGTATATTCGCACCTGTGAGACGTGTCAGAGGGTCAAACCCTCTGCAGATTCAGCGGCGCCTTTGGCAAGCTTATCAGTTCCTACGGAGCGTTGGAAATCCATCAGTATGGATTTTATCTTCGGTTTTCCGAAGGGTAAGGCCGGTAACACCGGCATATTGGTCTTTGTAGACCGTTTGAGCAAGATGGATCACATGGCGGCGGTGCCAGAGTCCATTGATGGACAAGTAACAGCAAACGTGTTCCTAGACCGTGTCTTTGACAGCATGGTCTACCCGATTCCGTTGTGTCGGATCGGGACCCCCGTTTTACGGGACAATTCTGGGGAGCGTTGTTTAAGGTGCTAGGCACCAAGCTCCTCATGTCCACTGCGGATCATCCGCAGACGGACGTTCAGACGGAACGCGTTAATCGCGTTGTAAAGGATATTCTACGGAGTTTATGTCCGGATTCTCCAAAGGATTGGAGTGAGATGCTTTCGATGATCGAATTTGCTATAAACAATTCGGTCCATGCATCTACGAGGCTTACCCCGTTTTACGTGAACGGATTAGTGAATCCGAGGGCTCCGTTGACGCCACGTGTGTGTGTGGCCCAGGGCTTGAGCGGGGAGGATTCCTCGATGTCAGCCCTGTATCTGTGCGAAAGCACATCGATAAGTTCTTATCGACGCGCCTTAGTGTCTTACGACACGTCTGCGATGCCATGGCGGAAAGCCACGACAAGCAGAAGGAGCAAGCTGACCGCAAGGGGTGGCGTAACGAAAAAGTGTACAAAGTGGGAGAAAGTGCTTTATTAAACGCTAAAAACCTTCCTACACATGCAGTTTCCAACGTGTTGAGGAATAAACTGCGCCCCAGGTTTGTAGGCCCCTTTAAGGTACTAGCCCGAAAGGGCTTGTCGTATACCTTAGACATCCCGAAGGCGATGCTCACGCATCCAACCTTCTATGTGGGTATGCTTAAGCCATACCAGAAACCGGAGGCGGGTCCCCTCTTGGAGGAGGGTGGGAAGTTGGATAGCCGAAAGGCACGACAGGTCGGAACATCTCCTACAGGGTTGAAATACGACCCTGAAGCTGTGCACGCAATAAGTGGTACCGGCCAACAGCGGCGGTAGGTACCAGCCGATTCCACCAGAAACTCCGCAACGAGAGACTCGAGGGAGGCAAGCCGCCCACTCGATGCGTTCATTCTCACTCCCCTCGTCGCGGAGTCCCTCCTGGGCATCTTGGATGCGACGGCTGTGACGATCACAGCGCTCGTGGAACTCACGTCGCAATAGCGCGAACCCATCCTCCAGTCCTCGATACGGAGGGTACTCCACATTACCATGTGGAACGCCTGATGGCACGACGCCATCACCGGGGTGAGACCCAGTACCTGGTGAAGTGGAAAGGTTATCCACATTCCCAGAGTTCGTGGGAGTCCGAGACTCCCCTGCGGCAGGATTGCCGTGACGTCGTTGACGCTTTCAAGTGGGAGAATCCCGCTGAGAGTCAACGACCAAAGGGGCGGAAAAATCCCCTTCACTCCCAGTAGCTGGGAGTTTGCCGGAGGCAGATGCAGAGTTTGCATTGCTCTCCGGCACCACATCGAGAGCAGGGCGTGTGTAGTAAGAGACAGGTAATTGCTCCTGCGCTTTGGCCTGGGAATAGGCCTAGCGTAACGCCCTCTCTACCCGAACGTCGGGTTCGGAAAAGCTGTTGTACAGCTCATCAAAGTTGGGAAGGCGCTTCTCCCCTTCCGCCCAAGCGCGGAATGCCCATTCGCGTCCTCGACACTTTCGTCCAGTAGGAGAACGTAGGGAACCTCGCGGAGGATCTCTACGATGGCACCGCGTGCCTGTTTCCCGAGGCGCGCTCGGTACAACTTGACAGTGAACTTCTTAGGCGTTAGCAGTTTGGCCCAAAGTTGTTTCCGGCGCGTGATTTCACGCGGCAGTACAGCCGAAGGACCAGGGTAATAGGAGGCTAAACCCCTCTTCACTTCGTTCTTAGCCTTCTTTTGAGGGTCACGAGGTCCCTTCCGTGCCGGTACGGCATGTCGGGCTTCATGAACCGTGTCCGGTTCATTGGTGATGGTAGCCTTCGGCGACCCGGATGCATCATCCGTAGTTGGTAGAGGTGGCGCACGAGTTAGCGCGTTTTTCCCACGTGTGGGGAATGGATTGGATGACCGACAACGCCGTTCGGCGCTGTCGGAGTGGTCAACCTTTGGGGAGATATCCCCAAGGGCATCCACCTCCGAGTTATCGGAATAGTTTCCATCCTTATCACCACTAATGGTGCTCATGGTTAGCCAGAGGTTCTGGCAGTTGGAGTTCTCCAACTAAAATTGATTTATTGCGTAAGCAGTAGTCTTGATGGGGGAGGATGTAACAGGGTTACATTCTGGTTACATTTAGTTATGTTGTGTACGTAAGTACACTACGGTTGGGGTCAGTATTGACCGGTCCGAAAGGTTTGGACTTATTGGTTATTTTAACCAATCAGGGCAGGAGCCCTTGGTGGAGGCGTGGCAGCCAGCCACGTGTTAGTACACAGGTGGTGTACACTACATTTTGGATAGGTACGAATTTAGTAAGTTCTACTTAGTATTACATATAGTTTACATTAGTTTAAATTAATTTAGGCTAATTACATATTAAATATACATTCAGTTTACATTTCACTCAAAGACTACAGGACGCTCGACCTCGACCGGTCGCGCGCGTAGTGAGTGTAGTAGTGTAAGGCAAGTTCTTCCCTTAGCTACCCCCTTATTAAAAGAGCCTTGTGTTAAGGCGTTAGCTCACGCTAACTTGTAAACCAAAGTGGAATCTTGGCCCCGAGTAAGAGAGTGCTCTCTTACTAATCCCTTTTATAAAGGGCGTATCGGCTAAGTAGCGGCACATCGCCGCTTTAGGAAAGTCTTCCTCTGTGCTCTAGCCGCACCGTGCGTGTACGCACCGGCTACAATTTACGTATACCAACGTAACCAAATGTAACCCTGTTACATACTCCCCCATCAAGACTATTGCCACGCAAAATTCAATTATAGTTGGATAATTCCAACTGCCAGAACTCTGGCCTAACATGAGCACCTTTAGTGGCGCTGAAGATTCTCCCCGAGAAGGGGATGACAACTATTCAAACTCCGGTATTTCGGAGGAGGAGGCCGTAGGGGATATAGCCCCTAAAGATGACCGCTCCGACAATGCCGAACGGCGATGTCGGCAGCCTAATCCGTTCCCCACACTTGTGAAAAATGCACTAAATCGTGCGCCACCCGTATCAACTTCGGATGATGCATCCGGGTCGCCGAAGGCGATTATTACCAATGAGTTGGATGCGGCTCAGGACGCCTAACCTGCCGCACAGGCACGAGAGGCAGCGTTACGCGCCTCTAAACGCCCTTCACGGACAGACCATCACTCTACGGGTCCTCGTGACCCCCAAAGGTGGGCTAAAAACGAGGTAAAGAGGGGTTTTTCCCTCCATACCCCTGTCCCTGCGGCTGTACAGCCGTGTGAAATCGCACGCCGGAAATAACTCCGGGACAAAGTGCTCACGCCGAAGCAGTTCACTGCAACCTCGTACCGAGCACGCCTCGGGAAACAGGCACAGGGTGCCCATGTTGAGACCCTCCACGAAGTTCCCTTCGTTCTCCTTCCAGGAAAGAATGTCGAAGAGGCCGAGTGGAAGTTCCGCGCTTGGGCGGAAGGGGAGAAGCGTTTTCCAACTTTTTAGAGCTGTACAACAGCTATTCCGATCCTGACTTTCGGATAGAGAGGGCATTGCGCTTGGCGTTTGCCAGAGCCAAAGCGATGGGGCAGTTACCTGCACCTTATTGCACGAGCCGTGCTAGCGCCAGTGCCCTCGATGTGGTGCCGGAGCGTAATACACACTCTGCATCTGCCTCCGGCGAACTCCCAACAACTGGGAGTGAAGGGGCTTTCCCCGCCCCTTTGGTCGCCAGCTCACAGCGGGATTCTCCCGCTCGAAAGCGTCAACGACGTCTCGGTAATCCTGCCGCAGGGGAGTCTCGGACTCCCACGAACTCTGTGAATGTGGATAACCCTTCCCCTTCACTAAATACTGGGTTTTACCCCGATGATGGTGTCGCGCCATCAGACGCTCCATGTAACAGGACTGATCCTGTTACTGGATTACACTGTATCTTGCGAGGAAGCGCGCAATACAATTAGGGCAGGATTAGTTGGTAACAACTAATCCTATACTAAAAGTAAATATATTAATATTCACATTAGTCTTAGAACGCAAAATTAAGAGTGTTTATTTAATGGGTGGTTTAGAGGCTAATAGTATAGTAACTAACTAATTAATATAATAATATCAAGTCTTTAACTAACTGTATTATTAGTTAACCTGCAAGATTCGGTATTTATACCGAATCGACTTTTCCTTCTTAGATTATAATAACTTATAATCTCTTATTTAAATTTCAGACAACGCGTCTGAAATTAAACTGTGATATTCTAACTTGAATATCAATTATGTAATGGCACCCCATTACATCACCCCCCACTTAAGGTGGTTGGCCAATAATAATTCTTATTTTGGCGATTCATGGGTGGCACTTGTTGGTCGTAATTTCTCATTCACCAACTGATTGACCATCGACTCGATGGTCAAAGCACACGGAGGCGGCGCTCTAAAGAGCGCTGCTGAAAACAATGAAGGAGCTTCTTCCTCCGCCTCAGCACTAGGTGCTGAGGTGTTGAATGAAAATGGTGACGCTGCATTAGCAGCGTCAACTACGCAAAGGTCGGAAGACGTACCGTCTTCGACCACAGATGCTGCTAAGGCGGCATCTGACAAGAAACAGGGAGATGTTGCTAATGCAACATCTCGCACGATGGCAACTTCCGAATGGCGTGTTGCCAAGAGGTCCATGTTCAGGAGTTCTGACTTCAAACAAAGTGATGGGGATACAGATGTCCCCACTAAAGGATCTAGCGAGTCGAAACTCGCTAGGTGCTCATCGCCTAACAGCGATGACGACTCTGGTGTCGTTGTCATCTATGACAGCGACAATGATTATCACAGGTGGTTGCGGGAACGCAGAGCCCCACCTGGACCAAGTACTTCTCCACGTCGGGGTGATTTAACCCCGGCGCGTGGTGTTGAAGCAGGTGGTGCTCCGCCTGCTAAAAGAGCTCGAACAGAAGCGGCGCCTGCCGCTTCTAAAGCGTATCATCGTACGGAACCACATTTTCCGTTCAAAGTGGTGTTTTGGACCCCTGGCTGGGATATCGCCCCCAACATTGGCGGTCACCGTAAACGGGACTGCCAGTATGCGTTTTTCGATATCAACGTGCTGGATGACTGCGAAGACATCCAGTCACGTCGATTCGATCGAAGTACAGACGATAGACGTCTGTACTTTATTGACCTCTTTTTCCAGGTTCGATATTATTCGAGCCGGAAAGGGTCAAGGAAGAACAGGGACGATAAAGACGCCCTGAATCAGAGTTAAAACGCTTTTGTTGACAACTACAACAAAAGCCCAGATGATTACGTGAATAAAGTTCACGTAATGCGCGAGCGCTTTTTAAAGCACTCACGAACAGGCAAAATGGAATACGTCTATTTTGCTTGCATCAAAGAAGGGTTAAAGTGTGGTTTCCCTTCTCACCTCGTTTGCCCGCGGTGTACGCAGGGCGCTCCTCGTCTGTCAGAGGAGGAGTTTCGGGGGTACGGTGGCTTTTCCGTACCCGCAGAAATTCAGGGTTTAATTGATACCCTTAATGCATCAACACCTACTGTTGATGCTACTTCGCATTATGAGTTTGAGACTTCTTCTCAAACTCAGTCAAAAGGTCTGGGGCGTCGGCCCTCAGAACCTCAATCGGTTCCCAAGAGTCGAACTCTTGGGGATATCCCAGCCAGCGTACCAAGTACTCGGTACGCTGCCCCTTCTTCAAAGGCACCGAGCGCTTCGAGATCAAGCGCTCGAGGATATATCGCTTATTCCCCTGATTATTAATCAGGGGAGGAGGAGGTTGAGAATTCCCTCGCCGTTGTTGTTGCGGAGCAAGGTTCTTTGCTCCGCAAGCTCGAGGAGGGTTATTCCTCCTTGAGCAGCGATATGTCTCACTGTGTGAAGACATATAGGTCTCTTCGCGAGGATGTCCGCGACTTCCTCGGGGCGCACACTGCCCTCCAGCAGAAGAATGATCTTCTGTACATTGAGCTTTCCCGCTATAAGGGAGAGCTCGATCGGCGCACGGCTGATCTTGAGCAGTCGAAGGCGGAGGTAACGACTCTCCGCTCTGCTCACCAACGGCTGGAGGCCGATTACAAGTCTCTCTTGGGAGACTTGGAGAAGCACGGCATCTTCCGTGGTTCTGCGTCTTGTCGTAAGACGAAGACAAGTGATAAGGCTTGAGCCGCCCAACATAGAATGTTGGGTGGAGCCGCATTGCTGCGGGAATGTCTAAGGTATAGGCATTCCCCCGAATCTCTTGGACCTTGAAGGGTCCAATGTACTTAGGAAGCAACTTCCGTGTAGGGAAGTTGCTTATTGCATGTGTAGGCAAATTAGTAGTACTTAATAATACTAATTCACCTTTAAGAAAGGAGTTTTTGTTCTTCCTTCCTTGTTTGTCTGCATTTTGCTTCTGCTTATCAAAAGCAGAGGCAAGTGCATCCTTTACGTAGCGTATTACAGCTTGTCGCTGTAATACGAATTCATCTACTGCTTTATCAGCAGTAGTTGCATTGTCCTCGTTGTCTGCAGCCATTGCTGCAGACACATATTCATCGTATGCAGCTTCAGTTTCAATTGAAGCTGCTTCCGCTTCTACTGTATTTTTAGTAGAAGGGCCATCGTTTTGTTCACAAGTTGCAGTCGCAACTTGCGCATTGACTCGCTCAAAATTTGAGCGGGTCCCTCCCCCACTTAGATTTGGCGTACCGCCAAGTAAAGCTGGGGTTCGTGGATGCCTTAAGGCATTCACGTAGAACGGTGTATGCTTAGTTGAAGCATGCACCGAAATGTTAATCGCAAATTCAGTGAGTGACAGGTAGTCACTCCACTGTTCAAAGGTATGTGCGTATGATCGCAACATGTCTCCGAGAACGCGGTTAACCCGTTCAGGCTGCCCATCCGTTTCCGGATGGTCCGCAGTTGACATCTTCAACTGGGTTCCCAACAATGAGAACGTTTCTTGCCAGAAACGTCCTGTAAATCTCGGATCTCGATCCGATACAATGTCTTCCGGCATTCCGTGCAAACGGAATACCGTATCAACGAATATCCGCGCTGTTTGAGCGGTTACGTTCGCTGATACTGCAGTAAGATGTACCATCTTACTGAAACGGTCTACAAAGACCACTATTCCGGTATTCCGACTATTGTCGGGTGGAAGACCGAATACGAAGTCCATTGAAATGGACTTCCAACACTCTGTCGGAACCGGCAGAGATTGCAGCGCAGCCTGTGCAGACTGCACAGGCTTAACGCGCTGGCAAATCTCGCAAGCGCGTACGTATTTCCGTACCCACTTGTACTGGTTTCGCCAGTAAAAGTCAAGTGCGAGAGAAGCGTATGTCTTCTCTCGACCTTGATGCCCCGAAATCGGTGCATCATGATACTCAAACATAATTTGATGTTTGAGATCATCGTCGTTTGGAACGACGATGCGACTTTCATCTTTTTGGTCTGTGCTGTAAAGCAGCAGACCATCGTGCAGTCGATATCGATGCACGCAAGCGCGGAGGAACTCTGGGAGTTCGTCGCGTTTCTCACTTGATTGATTACGTAAGTAATCAATCAACAGACGTGTCTCCTCGTCTGTTTTGTACGCCTCGCGTACTTGTCGTATAATTGACGACGACAAAGCAGTGCAACGGATCGCGTTTGCACTGGCCCCTTCGGTTACGGACGGTTTCACCTCGTAATCGGGCCTTCGTGATAGCGCATCTGCTATCACGTTCAACTTTCCGGGTTTGTATTCAACCGTAAAGTTGTACTCAGCAAAGAATGACAGCCATCGAGCCATTCTTTGAGAAATGTGTGGTGAATTCACGTCCGTGCGTAGCGACGCATGGTCCGTGTAAACCACAAACGGTCTATCTCCCAATAGATAGATCCGAATCTTAGTCAGTGCGTACTTCATGGCAAGGAGTTCCTTGTCATGCAATGGATAGTTGCGATCGGCTGGGCACAACTGACGCGATTGATAGCAGATTACGCGATCACGATCATCGTGATCACGCTGCATCAAAGCACAGCCGATAGCGAAATCGCTCGCGTCGCAAACGACGTGGAACGGACGCTCGTTATCGGCTATAGCCAAGACAGGCGCTTCAGTCAAGCTTTGCTTGACTGCATCAAAAGCATCTTGACATTGGGTATCCCAATGCCATTCGACATCTTTCTTAAGTAATTGAGAAAGAGGTCGTATCAACCTAGCATAGTTGCACGAATACTTGTGCAAATATGTTGCCAACCCAAGGAACTTTAGGAGTCCTTAACGTTGTTTGGCGTAGGCCATTCAACGATCACCCTGATCTTTTCTGGATCAGGACGCACCCCGTTCTTGCCCACAAAGCATCCAAGAACGGGTATCTCAGGTGCACCAAAGGTGCACTTCTTCAGATTTGCATAGAGCTTATGCTTACGCATAAGCTCTAACACTCGACGTAGATGCTCCCTATGGATATCTACATCGCTTTTATCGTGTTCACCCTTACTATGGATGAACACGTCATCGAAACAACTCGGTGCGAATTCTCGCACCGGGCGTAATAGATGCGTTACGCATCTGTTAAACGTAGCAGGGGCATTTCGAAGCCCCTGAGGCATAACAAGCTACTCCCAAAGCATGCCGCTTGGGGTGCTTACCGCCGTGAGAGGGATATCCTTCTCACGCATTAGGATTTGATAAAATCCATCTCTTAGATCGAGAGCACTAAAGATGGTGCTCCCGCACATGCCATCTATGATGACATCCTTCCGCGGTATCGGTGTCTGTTCCGGTACCGTCGCTGCGTTCAGCTTGTTGTAAGCGTGAACGATTCGGCACCCACCTGTGGACTTTTTCACACAAAAGGTGGGGGTAGAGTGCGGTGAGGTAGACTCCCGCACTTGGCCTGATTTACGACGAGCTTCGAAGAACTCGTCGATCGCCTTTACTTGATCACGCGGCAACGGCCATTGCCGCGTAACACAATACTTCGTGCCTGGAACGAGGTCAATTTCATGACGAGTTCCCTTATCCTTAGAGAGATCGCTAGGTACTTCTTCTGGGAATACGTCAGCGTATTCCCGAAGTACCTCATAGAATGGGGAGTTCGCTTTAAGCGACTCCAAGCTCTGCGCTTCAAAGCGCTGAACTTTGGTTTGATAATTGGGAACCTCGTTCCCAATGTTTTCCACTTGTAATGTGGATATTCGTTCACGAATATCCACTACATCATCTGTTGCTACGATAATACAGATCTGTTCGATCTGATCATCGTGCAAGTTTCTCATCAACTTCTTCCAGCTTAGCGCTGGAAGAGCCATCACCTCCGAACCTTCTTTCGGAGGGTGTTCCATCAACAGAGACTGGGTAGCTAATCCGGTCTCCGTTTGCGTCAAGACGTTTATCGTCTCGACGGAACTGCCCATGCAATCAGACGTACTCGTCTGATTGACTGCTACACGGTGATTACGATTCACCGTGTGCGAATACTCATCATCATGGTGGCCACTGCCTACCATGGAATTTTGGCGATCAGATGTGCTCGTCTGATCGGCCGCCTTTTCTGCGACACGGTGGTCTTTATCACCCGTGCGCATGGATAACGCAACGTGGTGGGCACTGGCCACCACGGAGTTTTGCTCACGATTGCACTCGATCGTGAGTTCACTCTCATCAACACGGAATTCATTCGTCGTGTTGGAACCTTCGGTCGCACAGTGGGTGTTTCCCACTGTGGATACATTTTCATTCTCACGGTGGGTGTTTCCCACCGTGGATATCACTTCAGTCTCACGGTGGGTGTTTCCCACCGTGGATATCACTTCATTCTCACGGTGGTCTTTATCACCCGTGGAATGTTTTTCTCCAACACGCAACGACTCTTCTGTTGCGTGTGGTAGTCCCTCTGGACTCTCACCAGCGGAGGTACCTTCCGCTGATCGTGTCAGAACAGACCTGGTGGTGCCATCGCTATCCACCAGAATGTCTGACGCTGCGGTTGTATCCTCTGATACAGCCGGATTACACACAGGGTGATCAGATCCTGTGCGTCCGCCGCAGTCGATCGATAGGTTAACCCAGTAGATCGAAGGTTTAAACTTGGACATCCATGGGATTCCAAGTATCACATCAAACTTGTCATCTAAATCTAGGACGATGAATTCATCCTCGAATGACAGTTCATTCAACTCGAAGCGTGTTTTAATCACGCGCTTTGGAATAGTCACGGTTGCACCTGTTGCTAACCGGACTGACAGCATACTTCGTGGGGTCTCTACCTCCACAAAGCTCAACAGCGTTAGACTCTGAGTTCTAACGAAATTGTTTGACGCTCCTGTGTCAAACAAAGCTCGCATGGGGAAATCTCTCCCGTGTGGCTTAACCTCCAGGGTGATAAGAGGCTTCCCATCACCCTGCACCTTTTGACAGGACATAGTCCCGTCTGGGGCTATTACCCTCACATGCCCTATGTCAGCATGTGGGATAACATTCCCAGTAGGGCGCCCCGCCCCTACTGGCGATTCTCGTTTTTTGCACCAACAGGGTGATGTCCCTGTTGGTGTCGCCGTGCAGCGGACGGTTCCGTCCGCTGACTGCGTGGCACCGGGCGCGGTGCCATACACTCATGGGCAAAATTCCCCACTTTCGCGCATCGATTGCAGTGAATGTTCTTCTTAAATTTCGGTTGCTTCGAGTTCGAAGCAACCGCAACCGATAGGTCCATCGGCTCTGGACCTCCACCGCCCATGCTCTGGCGCGGGTGGATGTTTCTTGGGACGAAGTGTGAACTTCGTCTGACCGACTGCTGATTGTTGACATGCTGTTGCGGCATGTCAAAAGCGAAGGACTGTTGAGCCCTTCGGCTGTACCCAGCATGCGATGACGCTGATCGCATGCTGAACTCTTCACGGATGCTCATATCAATGGCATCCCTTAGAGTCTTTGGCGGGTGCCGGTAAAGACTCTGTTTGACGGGACCATCATTGAGTCCCTTCATGAAGCCAGTGACCTGCATAGCAGGGGGCACCGGATCATACACAATATTTGACAGCAAATATTGCGTCTTCTGAGCGTAAGCTTGAAGGTCAAGCTTACCTTGCCGGAGTTCCATGAACTCCTGGCCACTACTTAGCTCCATTTCTGGAGCTTCAAAGTTGAGATTTAGCTCAGCTTTTAATTCATTATAAGTCAGGAACGCAGAGTCACAGTGGCTCTGCGACTCATCGCCCATGCCCTGGCTCTGCCGCCCAGACATGTTGTGGCGAAGTACGCCTGTTGACGTTCGTCAACAATATTTTGCGCAGAGATGGCATCTTCCACCTCTGCGAACCATCTACGAAGGGGCTCGCCCCCTTCGCCGGTAAAGGGCGGTACTCGCGCCTTTACTACTTCAACGCTATGCGTTGCAGGTGCAGTTTCGGTCCGCGCTGCCTCTGGCGCGGGCCGTACTGGATTTTCTAGGTGGTTTAGCCTAAAGCGGTTCACCACCTGTACCACTTCCTCCGGGGACTTACTCTTGAGGAAGGTAATGATGTCGGTCCCCATAGACCGAATCATTTCCACCGTCGCGTCTTTACTACGCGACGAGAAGTGAGGGAAGTGTTTATTCACCTCTTCCAGCGTTCTTTCTCGCTCGGAAGCCGACATGTCTCGCGACATGATGCCGAGCGGATCTTAATCTTCGCTCCGCTAGTTAACTAGCAGAACGGAACTGTGGTCGTTAAGACGGACCACAAAGTGCTACCAGGTGTAACAGGACTGATCCTGTTACTGGCTTACACTGTATCTTGCGAGGAAGCGCGCAATACAATTAGGGCAGGATTAGTTGGTAACAACTAATCCTATAATAAAAGTAAATATATTAATATTCACTTATCTGTTAGAACGCAAAATTAAGAGTGTTTATTTAGTGGGTGGCTTAGAGGCTAATAGTATAGTAACTAACTAATTAATATAATAATATCAAGTCTTTAACTAACTGTACTATTAGTTAACCTGCAAGATTCGGTATTTATACCGAATCGACTTTTCCTTCGTAGATTATAATAACTTATAATCTCTTATTTAAATTTCAGACAACGCTTCTGAAATTAAACTGTGATATTCTAACTTGAATATCAATTATGTAATGGCACCCCATTACAGTAGAGCTCATAAGCAGTACTTGACACGATTTCATTTACTTGTTCTAGGTTCATGGAATGTCGGTGGCTCAACAGCATTATCATGCGCGAAAGAGAGCTGATGATACACCGCTAGAATGTCTATATAACGTAGCGGGGATGCGCGGGTCATCCGTGGGAAGATCGCACATTTCATTGGCAAGCTGTATGGCGGTGACTTGCTGACCAGCTAACGGTAATAAGGCTCAGCGACAGTAAAGAGCTGGAAAAGACTCTCCGGTCATGTTGAAAGAAGTCGCAGAAATCGGTTCAAACTTATTCGTAAATGGCAGTTTATCAGGCCTAATCATGAAATCGGTCTGGATTCTGATTCTAATGGCGCTGGTCCAGATTACACCGAAGCCTGCCGATGTCTGTTCACATCCGAAGTCACAAGAAAAACACTGATCATATCGACAAGCCTTTCCACCAAAAGATATTCACAATGCGGTCCAGGTAAACTCGTTCCCGGGGCTGCTGGAAACGTCTCCAACTTGTCCGAACTGCTAGTGAAGAGGCCATCCTGATGGTCACTGCTTGTTCACGTGTAGAGCTACCTTGAGACCGGATAATTCCAGATGAATAGTTGATCAACTTGATCTGCCGGTGTTCCAGCCGACCGACATGCCGTAATGCTGCCAGCGAACGCTGAAAACATATTAAACTAGGACGATCGCCTGGTTGGAATCTGGATCGAGCGAAGCGTTCGAGCTCTGCATTTTTGCGTACGTTGAGAAAGGGCAGGATCAGCCCGAAAGTGACAAGATCGTCAACAATGTGAAGACTGATCAGGCCGAGTGTTTGTACTTGGTAAGTTGCTTGATCGGAAGTTATAATGGAGTTGGACCTTATTTTGGAAATATCATGTGCGTGGAGGATGTGTTTGTCGGTGTTTGTTAACATTGAAAATGGTGTAACCACGTGAATTAGTGTTTCAGGATAAACGCTTTAAATAGCCGCAGCCATATCATTGGCTAAAAAAGCTCATCCATGTTTGAAGCAATTGGCTATATATCTCCTACTGCAATTTACCATCGTAAGTACATAAGCACTAAAAGAAATTGATGCTTTGGATTGGTCAATATTTTCTACACATGTGCAAACATCAAAAAGCGATCTGCGGTAGTCTTTTTGGCCTCTATTATGAAAGATGAGCTGCCACTTCCACCTGCATAGGCCGAAAACCAGTATCGTATCGGCAAACGATGGCGCCACACATGATGAAACAACATCAAGCGTTAGAAATATACAAGACTCAGAAGCAAAAGATTAAAGATAATGAGCAGCTTACAGTTGAAGATATTGCAGGGGCAGCAGTCGATGACCCCGAGGATAACAGCGGGAGTAAAAAGTAAAAGACAAGTTCTGGAAAGAAAGAAAGAGAGGGTTCGTTGTCGATCTAATCTAGATCGGTCGAGAGAGCGAGATCTTTTTGGACGTGGTAAAAATCATAGAAGGGAAAACGATCGGGACAGCAAAAGGAGAAGGTTAAGGTCAAGGTCAAGATCCGAGAGAAGAAGAAGCGCTCGACGAGAAAAAGACAGAGATCGTAGTTGAGGACGTGAGCGGGATGAGAAACGCTTTGGATCGTCCCGTTCCCGTATCGATAGTCGGGATGGCGATTAAGATCGACGTGGGAGAGACGACAGACAGAGAGAGTTGGAGCTGTACGGAATCTACAATGGAAGAGTGACTAAAGCTGTAGATTTTGGTGTTTCGTGGTGATAGATGAAGTTGAAGGCGAAAAAAGAGAAGGACTTGTGCATCTATCCAATCTGTCTGAAAATCGGGTCAGCAATGCAAAAGAGTTCGCCAAGCGTGGAGTTCGTGTGAAGGTGAAATTAATTTCGATTTCAGGAACAAAATTTTTCATGTCTATGCGAGATGTGGATCAGAAAACTGGACAAGATATGATGCCTCAACGTTCCAGTAGCGGCGTTGAGAAAGCACTACTAGAGAACACGTCGTCAGACTCGCGCTCGTGGATTAATCCTTATGCCCCTGGTATGCAGAGCTCACATCAGCTCGATGATGACGACAATAAGCCACAGCGTGCTGCAAAGCGTATGTCAGCTCCAGAGCGGTGGGAAGTACTGCAGCTAATTAACTCGGGTGTATTATCAGTCGAAGATTACCCGACCTTTGAAGAAGAGCATGGAATAATGAATACTGAAACCACCGAAGAGGACTTTGAGGTTGAGCGTATTGAGGAGGAACCGGTGTTTCTTCGTGGGTAAACTCAGATAAGTCGTGAGATGCCACCCGTAAAGATTGTAAAGAATCCCGATGCATCAATGCAGCGTGCAGCGATGACACAGTCGCACTTAGCAAAGGAACGTCGTGAACTGCGACGGACTCAGGCAAATCAGCTTATCGATTCCATTCCAAAGGATCTGAATCGTCCATGGGAAAACCCGATGCCAGAAGCTGGTGAGCGACATTTTGCTCAGGAACTCCGGGGTATTAATATGAGTTCTACATTTGAGTTACCAGAGTGGAAACAAAAGTCGGTGGGGAAAAATCTTTCGTATGGTATTGTATCAAATAATTCCATTCTAGAGCAACGTGAAAGCCTTCCTGTGTTCTAAATTGAAGCGTCAACTAATGAAGGCGATTGCTGATAATCAAGTTCTCCAAGAAACTGGTTCTGGCAAGACCACACAGATGACGCAGTATATGGCCGAAATGGGATTGACTTCCACTGGTATCATCGGATGTACTCAGCCACGTCGTGTGGCGGCTTCGTCTGTGGCAAAGCGTGTGGCTGAGGAATGTGGCTGCGAGTTAGGACAAGAAGTGGGTTATGCCGTGCGATTCGAGGATGTTACGAGCCCCGAGACCAATCAACACTGATGTCCTCTTTGGGCTCTTAAAAGATCTTTTGCGTAAACGAAAAGAACTGAAAATTATTGTGACTTCGGCAACACTGGACGCCGAGAAGTTTTCACGGTATTTCTTTGACTGCCCAATTTTCACAATTCCAGGACGTACGTTTCCTGTCGAGATTTTATATACAAAGGAACCCGAGCTTGACTGCTGGGATGCTTCGCTTCTGTGTGTCATTCAGATTCATTTATCAGAACCAGAAGGCGATATTTTACTCTTTTTAACTGGTCCAGAAGAAATTGACACGGCGTGTGAAGTGCTGTATCAGCGCATTAAGGCGTTACAGGAGCGTGCATTGGCACCAGAGCTGATTATTCTTCCTGTGTATGGTGCGTTACCATCGGAAATGCAGTCTCGCATTTTTGAACCAGCACCTAAAGGATCTCGTAAGTGCGTTGTGACTACCAACATTGCCGAAGCATCGTTGACAATCGATGGGCTTTATTACGTCGTGGATCCTGGTTTTTGCAAGCAGAATGCCTTTAATTCAAAGATTGGCATGGGTTCTCTAGTAGTTGTTCCATGTTCCCAAGCCTCCGCTCGTCAACGTGCAGGGCGTGCGGGGCGGACAGGTCCTGGTAAATGCTACCGTCTGTATACAGAGAATGCTTACATGAATGAAATGTTGCCTACGACGGTACCGGAGACCCAGCGTGCACATCTCGGATCCGTTATATTACAATTAAGGGCAATGAATATAAATGACTAGATGGCGTTTGATTTCATGGATCCGCCACCTCAAGACGCCCTTGTGATGGCATTAGAAACATATACGCGTTAGGTGCGCTGGATGACGAAGGTTACTAACTAGACTAGGAAACAAGATGGATGAATTCCCAGTGGAGAACAAAAATGCCAGTCTTGCTCACGTCAGTGGTGCTCGGATGTGCGGAAGAAGTGTTAACGATTGTTGCCATGCTCTCGGTAGAGTCAGTGTTTTTCCGGCCGAAGGAGAAACAAGCCCAGACTGATCAGAAGAAGGCGAAATTTCATCAGCCTGAAGATGATCACTTGTCTTTGCTCGCACTGTATGATGCCTGGGCCAGCTCCAAGTTCTCAAACCCGTGGTGTTACGAGAATTTTATTCAAGCACGAGCTATTCGTCGTGCTCAAGATGTGCGGAAACAACTGCTGTCGATCTTAGATCGCTACAAAATGGATGTAGTTTCTTGTGGCAAGAACTACAATAAAGTTCGGCGTGCGATTGTGGCCGGATATTTTGCTAACACGGCGAAGAAAGACCCACAAGAAGGATACCGGACCATGGTGGAGGGCCAGCCCGTGTATATTCACCCGTCAAGTGTGCTGTTCTACAAGAGCCCAGTGTGGGTGCTCTATCATGAACTTGTGCTCACGACGAAGGAGTACATGCGCAATATCATGACGATGGAACCCAAGTGGCTCGTGGAATTAGCTCCTGCCTTCTTTAAAAAAAGGTGATCGGACCAAGCTCTCGAACGCAAGCGCAATGAAAAGATTGAACCGCTGTTTGATCGCTTCAATCCACCGGATTCCTGGCGCCTAAGCAAGCGTAGGGGCTAAGAAGATACATTTCTTAACATTAAGCAGAAGCAGTCTGCAAGCGTTTTAGCAACGTGTTCTTCGTATCTCGGTTATTACTGATGCTTCACAATACCATTTTTAGTTGTCCTACTCGTCTTTGGCCTTGGCCTCACGGGTCCGTTTGGTCTGTGACACGATAAAGTCCATGAAGAAGCCAAAACCCACCTGAATAGGAACGATCAGCGGCAGCATCACAGTCTCCATCATCGTGTTGGACCGTGGCGCGACACCATTCGCAAGCACACGCAACAAAAAGATCATGGCGTCATTCGTAATACTGAACTCGCCATTGCTCAATCCATTGATCAGCGACTGCGCCACTTTGTCCGCAGGAACAAGTTCGCTCACACCTTCAATCGTCTTCGTCTCGGGCGGTTTCGTGCGGTTCTCTTCCACGTATCCTGGTGTATCGATGTTCCCGGGATAAAAGATGCTCACGCCGATGCCATATAACTTGAGCTCGTTCCGCAGAGACTCTGCCAGTCCACGAAGCGCGTACTTCGAAGCAGCGTACTGGGCGTAGCCAATCCAAGAGGTAAGGCCGAGCCCGGAACTCACGAGCACAACGTGGCCACTGTCTCCACCTTCTTCTGAGCGCTTTACCATCGCTGGCAACGCCGCTTTGATAGCATGCAAGGTGCCAAAGTAGTTGACGTCCATTATCTTCTTGTACAGACTAACATCTTGCTCTAGAAAATACCCAGGACAAGCAAAGCCCGCACAGCACATGACATGATCCGTGACCCGGCCGTGGAATTCATTCGCAGCATCAACGGCCTGCTGGACGCTGCTAAAGTCAGCCACATCACACGACTGAATAAACACCTTCGCTTCTGTGGTCTTGCCAACGTCTTGAATCTCGCTTTTGGCTTGCTCCAGTTTCTCGAGGCCGCGCGCCACAATCGAAACCTTGGCTCCCTGCTCTGCGTATTTCTTGGCAAGCGCCAATCCCAAGCCGGAGCTTCCACCAGTGATAAAGACGTGCTTTCCCTCCACTTTGAAGCCTGGGGCGCGAAGCTTCTTTACCACGTACGACTGCAAAGTTGACGGGCAATAAAACGATTAATGACAAGGAAAGGGGAGATATAGAGAAGTGAAAGAGAGAGAGATAGAGAAAGAGAGATAGAGAGAGAGAACGATGGAGGACTCACCGCGAAAGAGACGCCGACGACAACGCCGGCGACCAGTACACCGACCCACCACAAATCTCTAGCCATCGAACTGTACACACCGTAACTAATTGGGATGCAAAAGATCAAATTTGGTCCCGACTACTCTTTTTGTCAATTTTACTGCCCGGCCTTTTCGCTCAACATCTCGACATCCAGCGGTGTCGGCAAGCGCTCAACGAGAAAGAACTCGTTTCGTGCAAAACAACAGGCCAAGCGTGCAAAAGTAAAAGCTAGAAAGTTGACTAAAGTGGCTCTGGAGGCACAAGCTGACCACTCTGATTGGCGAATAGAAAAGAACAACAAGCATCAAAGACACGTATCGCGTGATGGCAATGAGGAGCTTTGAACCGTGACGCAGACATTGCAAGTGGAGATCCAAAGAGCGGATATTCAAGAAGAAAAAGAGGCTTTGGAAAGTACGAAATCCATTCGTGACATGAGGAGGAGGAATGGAGAGAGAAGAGTGGACACAGAGAAAAAGAGAGTGTAGCAGCAGAAGGACAAACTATCGCTGCAGGTGAGATGCCGAACGAGGTCAAGAGCAAACCCTTTGGTTCTCGTCGCAACCCTAACAAGGAGAAGTACAAGGTGGAGAGTGGAGACGTTCACTCAACCTCGTGTGAATCTCGACAATGTGTTGTCAAAGCCATTAATGTCATCGTCAAGTGAAAAGATTTTTGCCACCCATACGTTCGACTCGATGCATCTGTCTGAGAAACTAGTGAACGTCTTGAATAAGGATGAAGAGAGCGGTGGATTTGGATTCATGCGGCCGACAATTGTGCAGGTCCAAACTATTCCATCGGTGCTGGAAGGCAAGGATGTTCTTGTAAGAAGCGAAACAGAGTCTGGTAAAACGTTGTCCTACTTGCTGCCTATTGTTCAGAAACTGCAGGAGAAGACACCCCGCATTCAGCACCAAGATGGTTGCCTGGCGCTCTACCCGTGAACTGTCTTCGCAAATTTTGGAAACTAGGAATACACTCATTCAACCATTTGTTTATCTGGTCCGAGAAGAAGAGGACGGACGGAAGGCAAGGCTTCGCAAAAGGAACCGTTATTCTTGTTGCAACGTCTGGACGCTTGTCAGACAATCTTGTAAATACTCAATTATTTACTTACTCGAACCAGCAATTTTTGGTGCTGGATGTGACACATAGCCTGCTCGATATATGGGCTTTGAAAAGCAGATAACACCGACTCTGACCATCCTGGATACATCAACTCGGTCCCGAAGCAACAAAACATTCTGCTTTAAGTAACGATTAACGGTGTGCCAAGCCGACCCTGTGCTAATTGATGCCGATGCGTCCACGAGTGGTCAAGAAACAGCATCATAGATAAAATACATGAGTCGGGAAAAGTTCTTTACTTCATGCAGCACTTTATGTTCGTTCCCGCCAAAGCACGTCTCTGTGCATTGACGTATTTCTTACGTGAAGAATTGCGCTACGCTTCTTGTGATCTTAAGAACGGCACTGGACGCGCAAAGTGCAAGATTGTGGTGTTTTCTCCACATTTGACGCTGTAGACTTCCACTACGCGCTGTTCCAGAAGTGCGCGTGGCCATCAGAAAGAGGACCAAGGAAGGAGGGTGACAAGAGTGGAGAAAACCATAGCGTAAACTCGTTGTTTGGCACTCAAGATCCTGTGTTCCGTCTGCGCGGTAATATTCCTCAACAAGTTCGAGTGCTCACGTTCAAAAGTTTTTGTTATTCGAGTTCGGGCGTACTGCTCCGTACTGATGTGGCTACTCGTGGTCTGAACCTACCCACAAGTAAAGTGAATTGTCCAATACGATCGACCAAGTGAAACTCGTGACTACGTCGATCGTGGGTCGAACTGCCCGGACAAGAAACCAGGAAGGTAGTCTGTTCAGCGTTTCAAGTATGAAAGACTCGCCACTTTAAAGCTCTGGAGAATCGATGCGGTCGTAGTGAAATGAACGATGAATTGCCGCAACAATCCATAAGCAATTGTTAAACCAATAGCAAGGTCACAAGACCCTTGCCGTACGATCGATCAATTTGAACCAATCCATTCGCTACCAGTGAGTAGAGCGCACGAATCACTACTCCATTCCCATTCGGCTTGTCATAGTCCTTCAGCATCTCGCTCGCCTCTTGCTTTAACTCGTTTACTCCCATCTCACCTTCATGTTCGTACAATAAATGCAGCAACACTGCTTCTTCTCGCAGCGTAGGTGGGAGTGTATCTCGCGCCGTAAGCAGTTGCACGTCGACCATGTGCCGCATCTTTCTCTTTTGGCGAGCGAGCTCCAGTCTCAACGAGTCTACGTGTGTCTGTACCTCGGATCTCTTTGTCTTCGCTTTCGCTAACTTTACCTTAAGCTCTGGTAGATCCCGGACATTTTCCTCTAGCTTTTCTTCCCTCTCTTCGGCAGCTATGATCTCTCTTTGCAGCTTTTCCTTCTCCTCTCTCAATTCTATCAGCAGCTGTTCTCTCGCTGCTGCCGCACTATCTGCTTGCACTTGACTTTGCATCTTTTGCTCAGTAATTGCCGCATTGCGTCTCACTCTTTTTCTCTCTAACGAAGAAATAGCAGCTTCAAGGTCTCTCTTTTCCTCCGCACGAAGTGCTAGAGCTTCTCGCAGCTCAGCAAGTTCCACCATATTTGCCTCTTCATCCTGATCTTGATCTTCGCTTTCTTCCTCCTCTTCATCGACTGCATCTTGCGACTCATCAGCTGCATTTTCTTCCTTCAAAGCCTGTAGTTCTACCTCCCGCTCCGCAATGCGCTCCTCTCTGACCTGCATCTGTTTTTCCCAAGCCTCCTCTTCCTGAACCAATTGCATCTCAACTCGATCATGTAGTGGTACGCCGTCTTCTGTTCGCAACAACTTTTCTTCACAGATCCGAACCGAGTTGGAAAGAGCCTCGAACCGACGCGTAAGGCACTCGCACCTTTCCAAAGCCTCTCTTGAACCTGTTTTCTCAAGTATTTCCATAGCTAGTCGACGCAATGACGTCCGCCATGTGTCGAGATGGTTGGAAGCACTCGAAGGTTTAGTCGGTGAATATATGGATGATGCATTACGGAGTCGATTAGGGGATCTAGAAGACTTTACAGGCACTGATAAGCGCGTCGAAGGCTGACGGAATACACAGGACCCGATAGAAACACCAAATTGGCGGAGATCGTTGGCACAACGCTCTAGACGACGTACGTCATCGTCAATTCGTTGCCGTTTGCGATCCGAAATCATGCATCCAACTTGTGTGATATCGGGGAAATATATAATTAGCCGGAAAATGAAGGGAATTGATATCCGTATTCCCCCCAAATTATTACCCGTATCCCCCCAAATTACTACCCGTATCCCCCCCTCAATTATAGGCCTATCTAGTGTTGAAAACGGTTCGGCTCGGCTCGGCTCGGCTTGGCTTCGGCTCGGAGCCATGAAATGTGGCTCGGCTTCAGCTCCAAGCCAAGCCATGTGGCTCGGCCACTTAGCCACGGCTTGAGTATACTTATTATATTGAAAGTTGGTGATATGTATCGTAAGGACAGAATAGAGAGATAATGCATGTATTAATGCTTACAGTACAGGAAGATGCAGCGGACGGGCTGCCTTTTTACACACATGCAAAGCTATCTAGAAGTTTCAAGGAAATTCTCCACTCCGCCCATCACGTCATCCTCCGATTCTCATCAGTTGGGTAGAAACTTTTGAGATGCATCAAAGTGTGACAAAAATCCATGTGCATATACATCATAGTCAGAGTCTTCTGAATTTAATCTGTTTTTACCAAAATAGCAAGAACATACTCTTGTATCCTTGAAATTCAGAACATATTCATACAAGAGAAAATATTTGGAAAACGGCTCAAGCCACGGCTTGACCGGCTCTGCTTCGGTGTCGCCGGTGCGTATACGCACGGTGCGGCTAGCGCACAGAGGAAGACTATTCCTTAAAGCGGTAGCTACCGCTACTTAGCCGATACGCCCTTGTAAAGGGCTTAGTAGGAGAGTTCTCCTACTCGGGGACAAGATTCCCGTGTTAATTTACGACTTAGCCTTAGCGGCTGTATTCCCTTTACGGGGGTGTAAGTAAAGGGAGGATTCCCTCTTACCTACAACACTCACTGCGCGCGCGACCGGTCGAGGTCGCGCGTCCGCTAAATAGAGTGAAATGTAAACTGAATATATTTAATATGTAATTAGCCTAAATTAATTTAAACTAATATAAACTATATGTAATACTAAGTAGAATATTCCTAATTCGTACCTAGCTAAAATGTAGTGTACACACCTGTGTACTGACACGTGGATAGCTGACACACCACCACACCAAGGGCCCATGCCCTGATTGGTTAAAATAACCAAAGGTTCGAAACCTTTCAACCCGGCGAATACTGACCTCAACCGTGGTGTACTCATGTACACCAACACTCAGTGTTACCCGAATGTAACCCCGTTACATCCTCCCCCATCAAGACTATTGCTTACTCAATAAACAAAATTTTGTTGGAGAACTCCAACGCCAGTTCCCCTGGCCATCCATATGTACACCTCCAGTGGTGCTATGGCTTCTCCTCTAGAAGAGGCAGACTACTCCGAAAACTCGGAAGTGGATGCCTTTGGGGATACCTCCCCAATGGTGAGCCGCTCCGACAGCGCCAAACGGCGTTGTCTGCAGCCTAATCCCTTCCCCCCACGTGAGGAAAATGCACTAACCAGTGCGGCACCCCTGCCCGTATCGGATGATACATCCGAATCGCCAAAGGCGATCGTCACTAATGAGCTGGACGCAGCTCAAGACACCCAACTTGCCGCACAGGCAGGCACTAAGGGCTGCGTTACGCGCCCCCAAACGCCCGTCAAGGGCGGCTTATAATTTTGATGGTCCTCGTGACCTTCCAAGGTGGTCCAGGCGTTTGGTAAGGACTAGTCTAGCGTCCTATACCCCTGGCCCGGCGGCTGAACAGCTGTACCAACGCGAACGCCGTGAGAAACTCCGGCAACAACTGCTTACACAAAATCAGTTCACTAGCGTCTCGTACCGAGAACAGGCAGGCACAGGGTGCCCCTGTTGAGAACCTCCGCGAGGTTCCTTTCGTTCTTTCTCCGGGAGAAAGTGCCGATGATGCAGAGAAGAAGTTCCGCGCTTCGGCGGAAGGGGAGAAGCTTCTCCCCAACTTCGATGAGCTGCATGACAGCTATTCCCGTCGAGATATTTGGGTGGAGAGGGTGTTGCGCCTTACATTTGCCATAGCTAAGGCGATGGAGCAACTACGTGCTCCGTATCGCACGCGCTACGCCAGCGTCCCTGTCTCCACCATGGTGTCCGAAGACAGTGTGAGCATCACATCTTCCTCCGGCAAACTACCAATTATTGGGAGTGGAGGGGCTTCTCATGCCCCTCTGGTCGTTGACCTACAGCGGGATTCTCCCGCTCAAAAGCGTCAACGACGTCGCGGCAATCCTGCCGTAGGGGAGTCTCGAACTCCCACGAACTCTGTGAGTGTGGATAACCTTTCCACTTCACCAGGTACTGGGTCTCACCCCGATGATGGCGTCGTGCCATCAGACGTTCCACATGGTAATGCGGAGTACCCTCCGTATCGAGGACTGGAGGAGGAGGTCGCGCTATTGCGACGTGAGTTCCACGAGCGCTGTGATCGACACAGCCGTCGCATCCTAGATGCCGAGGAGGGACGAGGGACTCCGCGACGAGGGGAGTGCGAATGAACGCATCGAGGGGCGGCTTGCCTCCCTCGAGTCTCTCGTTGCAGAGCTTCAGGGTCGTATTTCGACCCTGTCGGAGATGTTCCGACCTGTCGTGCCTTTCGGCTATCCGACTTCCCACCCTCCTCCAAGAGGGGACCCGCCTCCGGGTTCTGGTATGGCTTAAGCATACCCACATAGAAGGTTGGATGCGTACGCATCGCCTTCGGGATGTCCAAGGTATACGACAAGCCCTTTCAGGCTAGTACCTTAAAAGGACCCACTAACCTGGGGCGCAGTTTATTCCGTAACACGTTGGAAACTGCATGCGTGGGAAGATTTTTAGCGTTTAATAAAACACTTTCTCCTACTTTGTACACTTTTTCGTTACGCCGCCCCTTGCGGTCAGCCTGCTCTTTCTGCTTGTCTTGGCTTTCTGCCATGGCATCGAAGACGTGTCGTAAGACACTGAGGCGCGTCGATAAGAACTTATCGATGTGCTTTCGCACAGATAAAGGGCTGACATCGGGGAATCCTCCCCCCCCAAGCCCTGGGCCACACACACGTGGCGTCAACGGAACCCTCGGATTCACTAATCCGTTCACGTAAAACGGGGTAAACCCCGTAGATGCATGGACCGAATTGTTAATATCAAATTCGGCAATAGGAAGCATCTCACTCCAACTCATTGGAGAATCCGGACATAAACTCCGGATAATATCCTCAACAACACGATTAACGCGTTCCGTTTGACCGTCCGTCTGTGGATGATCCGCAGTGGACATGAGGAGCTTGGTGCCTAGCACCTTAAACAACGCTCCCCATAATTGTCCCGTAAAACGGGGGTCCCGATCCGACACAACAGAATAGGGTAGACATGCTGTCGAAAGACACGGTCTAGGAACACTTTCGCTGTTCCTTGTCCATCTATGGACTCTGGCACCGCCGCCAGGTGAGCCATATTGCTCAATCGGTCTACAAAGACCAATATGCAGGTGTTCCCGGCCTTACCCTTCGGAAAACCGAAGATAAAATCCATGCTAATGGATTTCCAACACTCCGTTGGAACCGATAAGCTCGCCAAAGGCGCAGCTGAACTTGCAGAGGGTTTAACCCTCTGACACGTCTCACAGGTGCGTATATACGCACCTACCCACTTATACATGTTGGGCCACCAATACAAAGCGCTTAGAGCGTTGTAGGTCTTATCCCGACATAAATGACCCCCGGTAGGGCCGTCATGTGCCTCAAAGAGGACTCTATACTTTAGTTCCTCATCATGAGGAACAACCACCCGCGGAGTGTCCTCCGCGATCGTGCTATAATATAGCAAACCGTCAAAGTACCTGTAACGGTGTAAACGAGCTTTAGCTCGACTTGACAGGGTTGGCTCAGACGAGCCAAGTCCCTTTCCACCCAACGTGCTGATAAGCGCCGTACACTGTGGGTCTTTCTCATACGGCGGGCGTATGAGATCCACCACAGACGAGGTGACGAATGTCGCGTGAGCGAGATCGTAATCGGGGCGACGCGACAACTCGTCTGCAAGCACTTTCTGCTTGCCAGGTTTATACTTAACCTCAAAGTTGTACTCCGCAAAGAAGGAGAGCCAACGGGCCATCTGTTGCGAGAGATGAGGCGGCTTTGTCGCTGTCCGTAAGGACGCGTGGTCAGTATAAACCACGAACGGCTTTGAGCCGTGTAGGTGAACCCTAAATTTGACAAGGGCATACTTCATTGCAAGTACCTCCTTGTCATGAACGGGATAATTCCGTTCCGCAGCTTTAAGCTGCCTCGACTCAAACGCAATCACGCGTTCTCCTCCTGCATCGTCTGCTTGTAAAAAAGCACATCCGATTGCCAAATTGGAGGCGTCGCAGACGACGCTAAATGGTTTCCCAGAATCTAGGAGAGCAATAACGGGAGCTTTCAACAAGCTCCCCTTTACCGCTTCAAAAGCGTTTTGGTGTTTGGGTTCCCAACACGAATCAACGTCCTTCTTAAGAAGGTCCGTCAATGGCTTCGCCATTTCAGCGTAGTTCTCGCTGTATTTGTGGAGATAATTGGCTAATCCAAGCCACTTCCGTAAATCTCTAAGATTTACAGGCAAAGACCACTCCACAATGGCTTTCACCTTCGCGGGATCCGCCCGCACTCCATCCTGATGAAGCATACGAGGAAAGGAATTTCCTCAGCACCAAATATACATTTGGATGCGTTCGCATATAACTTATGCTTTCGCATACATTCGAGCACAGCTCGAAGGTGTATAAGGTGCGTCTGAACATCAGACGAGTCGCCTTCCGCACGACTATGAACGAATATATCGTCGAAGTACGTCTGAGCGTACTTTCTATGAGGGCGGAAGAGTTGAGTCACCAAGCGATTGAAAGACGCTGGTGCATTCGAAAGCCCCTGAGGCATAACTAGCCACTCCCACAGCATGCCACTAGGCGTGCTGACCGCTGTAAGCGGAATATCGGATGCTCGCATGAGCACATGATAATACCCGTCCACCAGATCTAAGGCACTGTACACAGTACAGCCAGCCATATTGTTCTGGAGGAAATCCTTCCGAGTAATCGGAGTCTGCATGGGTACAGTAGCTGCATTCAGCTTGTTATACGCATGTACAATGCGCCACTTTCCGTTCGGTTTACGAGCACAAAAGGTGGGAGATGAGTGAGGAGACTTGCTGTCACGTACCATCCCTGCCTCTTCTTTCCCCTTGAAGAATGCGTCGATGACGTCGAATTGCTCCTTGGGGAGAGGCCACTGCCTAGTGACGCAGTATTTGGTTCCAGGAACCAAATCAATTTCATGTCGGGCGCCCCGATCCGGTGGTAACCCCATCGGCGGGTTGTCACTAATGACATCTCCAAATTCCTTCAATAAGGAATGGTAAGGGTCCTCAGGATCCGCAAGGATCTTGAGGCCGCTTCAGGAATTCAATGCCTGTTTGGTTTGCACCAAAACTGACTCTTCCATCGTGGATGAGTAGTTCAACTACTCTTCCGGACGCAACACGACGACTCGTCGATTTCATCTGCTTTCAAAGCAGTCTCAAACTCGTTGAAGGACATCTCCTCCAACGACAACAGTTCGCCTACCCCAGGCAACCGTTCCAGGCTTACGCCTTCTGTGACAACACCTGTCACACTATTCAGTATCCTGTAGGACTGCTGACTACTGGCCTCGGGACTCATCCCAAGACCCAGATGGGGGGAGTCAATTGCCCCATCTATTGGAAGCGCCACGCGCCTATCCCTCTACCACCGGTGACTCACCGGTCTCACCTATAACGGCGTAGTCTGGATCATTTCCGACGTGCGAAAGAGACAAACTTCGGGTCTCTTCGCTTGGAAGCGCCTGCGCTTAACCATAGGGGTCTCTAACCCCTACCACTGGAATTACCACAGGTAACTCACCAGTTTCGCCGTTCACGGCGTGGGGATTAACCGCCGAATCCCCCTCGTTAAGGAGCTCTTCCTTAACGCCATTGGGAATGATCATTTCAGACATCCCAATATCTTGAATCTCACGCCAGAATCGCTTTTGCGATCGAGCAAAGGTGGGTTCATGACTCGCCAATGCTTCACCCGACCGCGGGTGCGTTGAGCCAATGGACTTAGACTTCCAGTATATCCATGGCTCGTGGCGTTCCAGCCACTTCATGCCCAGAATGAGGTCATACCTCGAGTCCAAATCCAGGACTAGGCAACGTTCTAAGCTGTTTAAGTCTGCAAACTTCAGATTAAGGTCAATCGAGACCTTAGGTACAGAAACCTGTACGCCCGTCGCAAGACGGACCGTGACAACGTCACGAGAACGTGCCTCTAGGGCCTCGGCATATAGCCGGCTCTTCTCAACAGAAGCCCGTCTGACATAATTGTCAGACGCTCCAGAGTCTATCAAGACTCTCCAAGGCTTATCAAATCCTTTCACGTCCGCAAGGACTACCAGCAAACCTGGCTGGTACACCAACTCGGTGCTAGAAAGCACCGCTTCTTTCGGGGCTTTGTGCTGTCGTCCCCTACCCTGGGGCTTAACAGCACTGAGGGGTCCCCCAGTAGGGCGCCCCGCACCTACTGGGAGCCGTCGTTTCCCGACGGCTTGTACAAGGGCTTTTTCCCCACCCTTGGTCCCTTGTAGCGAGTGTCTCGCTGGGGATTTTTCGGACATCTGTTCCTCAGATGATCCATGCTCCCACACAGTAAGCATCTCAGCGTCCCACGCCGCTGCAACAGAGCCAAGAGCTCTGCCTCGAAGCTCTGTGAAAAAGAGTCAGAATGACTCTTAGCGGGAGGTTTCTCCTCCGCTTCGACCTGGCTCAGGTCCATGGGTTCGGGACCCACCTTAGAGGAACGGAAATTCCTCTCGGCGTTGAACGCCATATTGAACGCCTCCTCCAGGGATTGGGGTCTGCATCGGAACAATTCCGAACGTGCTGGCCCTTCTCTCAGGTCTCCCATGAAGACGGGGATGGACACATCGTCCGAATACGCTTTCGCGTACATCCCTGCCAACAGGGTCTTAAGATCCTGGATATAAATCTACAGGTCCTTAGTGCCTTGACGGCACCTCAGGAACGCCATTTGATTCTTGAAAACTTCTGCTTAAGGACCTTCCATGTTGGAAACACGTCCGTGACTGATTCCGAGCATGTAAACGCCCATGTACGGGCTTTGCCCGTAAGGTGGGTCAATGCAAGTCCCACTTGCAAGTGATCAGCGGTCATGTTAGCTGTGGCGAAGGCCGTTTCGACCTCTCGCAACCAAACATAAAGGTTGTCACCCTTCTCCCCGGTGAACTCCTTTATCTTAAACAATAATGGAGGGCGCACCCCCGTGGAATGACCTCCACGGCAACTCGCCTCATGAGCGATGAGGGCATTTACCCTTCCCTTTACGGCCTCAAGGCCCTGATCCACTAGGAGCTTCATGCCTTCTTCCCCCGTTAAGGGTAACAGCCTTTTAAAGGCTTCCTGCTGGACGAGGGTCAAACTATCCCAATCGTCCTGGTTCATCCTTTGCAGAGGATGCCAAGTCTACCAACACAGGTGTTGGATTGACTACAAGTGATACCAGATGTAGCCGGTGCGGCTAGAGCACAGAGGAAGACTATTCCTTAAAGCGGTAGCTACCGCTACTTAGCCTATACGCCCTTGTAAAGGGCTTAGTAGGAGAGTTCTTCTACTCGGGGCCAAGATTCCCGGGTTAGTTTACGACTTAGCCTTAACGGCTGTAGTCCCTTTACGGGGTGTAAGTAAAGGGAGGATTCCCTCTTACCTACAACACTCACTGCGCGCGCGACCGGTCGAGGTCGCGCGTCCGCTAAATAGAGTGAAATGTAAACTGAATATATTTAATATGTAATTAGCCTAAATTAATTTAAACTAATATAAACTATATGTAATACTAAGTAGAATATTCCTAATTCGTACCTAGCTAAAATGTAGTGTACACACCTGTGTACTGACACGTGGATGGCTGACACACCACCACACCAATGGCCCATGCCCTGATTGGTTAAAATAACCAAAGGTTCGAAACCTTTCAACCCGGCGAATACTGACCTCAACCGTGGTGTACTCATGTACACCAACACTCAGTGTTACCCGAATGTAACCCCGTTACATTCGGGGGAAAGCCAAGTCAAGCCGCAGCCTAGCCATCGGCTCGGCTCAGGTACTCGGCTCTGCTCGAGCCACGGCTGAACCGTCTTCAGCCGAGCCGTTTTCAACACTAGGCCTATCCCCCTCAATTATAGGCGTATCCCCCCAAAACTGAAATCGCGTACATTGCATATCTCCATTACGTCCAATCACGTCGTCCGTGCGAACTCATTCCCCAGCAATCCAAACAATATACTAACACTTAAATGAAACAGAATGTGATTTGAATGAATAGGTTTACCCGAATAACCACGTGGGATCTCCCCGTCTTAAAATTCAAGCACGCGTTCTTCAAGCGGGCGGTGCAACAATCGTGCGATCCTCAAGCGTTGACGCTACTCACCGCAGGGGCCGGCTTCTGTAGTAGCCACCGAACTTCGGTGTTACCGCACAGCGCCAGCGTGACGCACACTGTCTTGAAAACTGGCTCATTTTTATGTATAGGTAGGTAATATGTACATGTACTCGTACTAAAAGGTGGCGGTGACGAGGTCGCTTTTTAGTAGTGCGGGTCGTGTCTTCTTCTAAAGTGCTGTACCCGCCGGATACGAAGAACTCTAGTCTATCAGCATTGCGCACTGGACCTGGTCATCATAGCGTGGTGCTGCGCACCTTTGAAGTAACCCAGCCACACCTGCGCACCGGCTTGATCCAACCTCGATTGAGAGGATCTGTGGCCCTGGCTCCTGTTTTATCGCATAGCGCCTCGCTTCTGCGCGGTAGTTGTTTTTCCAGAGACTTGTCAGACGTACAAAGGAGCAAAACGACCGAGTCGTTGTGTTGGATAAAACGCGCAAGATATGTAGGATTTGCCCCAGGACCGTATTGATCATTACAATCTGCTGTAACAGACTTTCAAGGAAGTCCGAGCTTTTTAACCGAGTAGGTGACTGGAGGGACTGATGTATATTGCCGAAGTGTTTCAGTTGCGTGGAGAAGTGTGATCCCTAATGATCTCCAATTATCTCGTGAACAGGTTCTCTCGGAAGTGCAGCAACAGGCACTGCAGGAGTTGACGCAGAGTCTACAGGAAAAGTGCTTTGACAAGTGCATTACTCGCCCCAACGGCAAGCTAGACGGCAAGCAGCAGAATTGTCTGGAGCTTTGTATCAACAGATACATCGACACGATGAAGGTGGTTTCGGAAGCCATGACACAGCGTGGTCCTCATGTACGGGGATTACATGTCTCTATAGTTTAAGCAGACTGACTAACGCAATGTTTTTCCTTTAATGAAGGCTTAAAATAGGGCTTATTTTTTGGTGTTGACGAAGTCAGTGCAGTAGAAGGTGGCGCGAATCCTCATCTTAATCCAAACATTTATTATGCCTTACGTCACGAAGTTAGCCCTATGCGAGGAAAGGTGTTACAAAATTCAGCTTACTGCGCAGTATTAGTGTAGACATTACATGAAGACAAGAAATTTGGGTGTACGGGTAAATTGCTTCGTCTTGGAGATCGTTGTCCATATTAAATAGCGAGGCTACAACCGACAAAATAAAGGCGAACTTGACCCGAGATCAACCGACTACTAACAGTACCAGCAATCACGCACGAGTTCATCTTCCTGAGTATATCGTGCTAACAGTAAACGCAAGCGTCCGAACTAGCAGGAACGAACTTAAGAAAAAAGCCTTGGTATGCTTAGTTCTTGGCGTCCACCTGGCGGGACAGCTCGGTCAATGCCATGTCACCCTCGCCGTAGTGGCGGATATATCCAGCGAGAGCAAAAATGGAATGGGGTGCCATTACATAATTGATATTCAAGTTAGAATATCACAGTTTAATTTCAGACGCGTTGTCTGAAATTTAAATAAGAGATTATAAGTTATTATAATCTACGAAGGAAAAGTTGATTCGGTATAAATACCGAATCTTGCAGGTTAACTAATAGTACAGTTAGTTGAATACTTGATATTATTATATTAGTTAGGTAATTACTATAATATTAGCCGCTAACCACCCATTAAATAAACACTATTAATTTTGCGTTCTAGATCATAAGTGAATATTTATATTCACTTTTATTATAGTATTAGTTGTTATCAACTAATCCTACCCCTATTGTATTGCGCTCTTCCTCGCACAACACAGTGTAAGCCTGTAACAGGATCAGTCCTGTTACACCTGGTAGCACTTTGTGGTCCGTCTTAACGACCACAGTTCCGTTCCGCTAGTCAACTAGCGGAGCGAAGATTAAGAGCCGCTCGGCATCATGTCGCGAGACATGACGTCTGCCGAGCGAGAGAGAACGCTGGAAGTGGTGAATAAACACTTCCCCCACTTCTCGTCGCGTAGTAAAGACGCGACGGTGGAAATGGTTCGGTCCATGGGGACCGACATCATTACATTCCTCCAGGGTAAGTCCCCGGAGGAAGTGATAGAGGTGGTGAATCGCTTTGGACGAAACCACCTAGAAAAGCCAGCACGGCCCGCGCAAGAGGCAGCGCGGACCGCATCTGCACCTTCAACGCATAGCGTTGAAGTGGTAAAGGCGCGTGTACCGACCTTTACCCGTGAAGGGGGCGAGTCCCTTCGTCGATGGTTCGCAGAGGTGGAAGATGCCATCTCTGCGCAAAATATTGTTGACGAACGTCAACAGGCGTACTTAGCCACAACATTTCTAGGCGGCAGAGCCAGGGCATGGGCGATGAGTCGCAGATCCACTGATGACTCTGCGTTCCTTACTTATAATGAATTAAAAGCTGAGCTAAATCTCAACTTTGAAGCTCCAGAAATGGAGCTAAGTAGTGGCCAGGAGTTCATGGAACTCCGGCAAGGTAAGCTTGACTTTCAAGCTTACGCTCAGAAGACGCAATATTTGCTGTCAATATTGTGTATGAGCCGGTGCCCCCTGCTATGCAGGTCACTGGCTTCATGAAGGGACTCAATGATGGTCCCATCAAACAGAGTCTTTACCGGCACCCGCCAAAGACTCTATGGGATGCCATTGATATGAGCATCCGTGAAGAGTTCAGCATGCGATCAGTGTCATCGCATGCTGGGTACAGCCGAAGGGCTCAACAGTCCTTCGCTTTTGACATGCCGCAACAGCATGTCAACAATCAACAGTCGGTCAGACGAAGTTCACACTTCGTCCCAAGAAACATCCACCCGCGCCAGAGCATGGGCGGTGGAGGTCCAGAGCCGATGGACCTATCGGTTGCGGTTGTTCGAACTCGAAGCAACCGAAATTTAAGAAGAACATTCGCTGCAATCGATGCGCGAAAGTGGGGCATTTTGCCCATGAGTGTATGGCACCGCGCCCGGTGCCACGCAGTCAGCGGACGGAACCGTCCGCTGCACGGCGACACCAACAGGAACATCACCCTGTTGGTGCAAAAAAACGAGAATCGCCAGTAGGGGCGGGGCGCCCTACTGGGAATGTTATCCCACATGCCGACATAGGGCATGTGAGGGTAATAGCCCCAGACGGGACTATGTCCTGTCAAAAGGTGCAGGGTGATGGGAAGCCTCTTATCACCCTGGAGGTTAAGCCGCACGGGAGAGATGTCCCCATGCGAGATTTGTTTGACACAGGAGCGTCAAACAATTTCGTTAGAACTCAGAGTCTAACGCTGTTGAGCTTTGTGGAGGTAGAGACCCCACAAAGTATGCTGTCAGTCCGGTTAGCAACAGGTGCAACCGTGACTATTCCAAAGCGCGTGATTAAAACACGCTTCGAGTTGAATGAACTGTCATTCGAGGATGAATTCATCGTCCTAGATTTAGATGACAAGTTCGATGTGATACTTGGAATCCCATGGATGTCCAAGTTTAAACCTTCGATCGACTGGGTTAACCTATCGATCGACTGCGGCGGACGCACAGGATCTGATCACCCTGTGTGTAATCCGGCTGTATCAGAGGATACAACCGCAGCGTCGGACAGTCTGGTGGATAGCGATGGCACCACCAGGTCTGTTCCGACACGATCAGCGGAAGGTACCTCCGCTGGTGAGAGTCAGGAGGGACTACCACACGCAACAGAAGAGTGGTTGCGTGTTGGAGAGAAACATTCCACGGGTGATAAAGACCACCGTGAGAATTAAGTGATATCCACGGTGGGAAACACCCACCGTGAGACTGAAGTGATATCCACGGTGGGAAACACCCACTGTGAGAATGAAATAGTATCCACAGTGGGAAACACCCACTGTGCGACCGAAGGTCCCAACACGACGAATGAATTCCGTGCTGATGAGAGTGAACTCACGATCGAGTGCAATCGTGAGCACAACTCCGTGGTGGCCAGTGCCCACCACGTTGCGTTAGCCATGCACACGGGTGATAAAGACCACCGTGTCGCAGAACAGGCGGCCGATCAGACGAGCACATCTGATCGCCAAGAAAATTCCATGGAAGGCAGTGGCCACCATGATGATGAGTATTCGCACACGGTGAATCGTAATCACCGTGTAGCAGTCAATCAGACGAGTGCGTCTGATTGCATGGACAGTTCCGTCGAGACGATCAACGTCTTGACGCAAACGGAGACCGGATTAGCTACCCAGTCTCTGTTGATGGAACACCCTCCGAAAGAAGGTTCGGAGGTGATGGATCTTCCAGCGCTAATCTGGAAGAAGTTGATGAGAAACTTGCACGATGATCAGATCGAACATATCTGTATTCTCGTAGCAACAGATGATGTAGTGGATATTCGTGAACGAATATCCACATTACAAGTGGAAAACATTGGGAATGAGGTTCCCAATGATCAAACCAAAGTTCAGCGCTTTGAAGAGCAGATCTGGGAGTCGCTTAAAGCGAACTCCCCATTTTATGAGGTACTTCGGGAATACGCTGACGTATTCCCAGAAGAAGTACCTAGCAAGCTCCCTAAGGATAAGGGAACTCGTCATGAAATTGACCTCGTGCCAGGCACGAAGTATTGTGTCACTCGGCAATGGCCGTTGCCGCGTGATCAAGTAAAAGCAATCGACGAGTTTTCGAAGCTCGTCGTAAAGCAGGCCAAGTGCGGGAGTCTATCTCACCGCACTCTACCCCCACCTTTTGTGTGAAAAAGTCCACAGGTGGGTGCCGAATCGTTCACGCTTACAACAAGCTGAACGCAGCGACGGTACCGGCGCAGACGCCGATACCGCGAAAAGATGTCATCATTGATGGCATGTGCGGGAGCACCATCTTTAGTGCTCTCGATCTAAGATATGGATTTTATCAAATCCTAATGCGTGAGAAGGATATCCCTCTCACGGCGGTAAGCACCCCAAGCGGCAAGGTTTGGGAGTGGATTGTTATGCCTCAGGGGCTTCGAAATGCCCCTGCTACGTTTAACAGATGCGTAACGCATCTATTACGCCCGGTGCGAGAATTCGCACCGAGTTGTTTCGATGACGTGTTCATCCATAGTAAGGGTGAACACGATAAAAGCGATGTAGATGTCCATAGGGATCATCTACGTCGAGTGTTAGAGCTTATGCGTAAGCATAAGCTCTATGCAAATCTAAAGAAGTGCACCTTTGTTGCTCCTGAGATACCCGTTCTTGGATGTTTTGTGGGCACGAACGGGGTGCGCTCTGACCCAGAAAAGATCAGGGTGATCGTTGAATGGCCTACGCCAAACAACGTTAAGGAACTTCGAAAGTTACTTGGGTTGGCAACATATTTGCACAAGTATTCGTGCAACTATGCTGGGTTAATACGAACTCTTTCTAAATTGCTTAAGAAAGATGTCGAATTGCATTGGGTATCCCAATGCCAAGATGCTTTTGATGCAGTCAAGCAAAGCTTGACTGAAGCTCCTGTCTTGGCTATAGACGATAACGAGCGTCCGTTCCACGTCGTTTGCGACGCGAGAGATTTCGCTATCGGCTGTGCTTTGATGCAGCGTGATCACGATGATCGTGATCGCGTAATATGCTATCAATCGCGTCAGTTGCGCCCAGAAGAGCGCAACTATCCAGTGCATGACAAGGAACTCCTTGTCATGAAGTATGCACTGGCCAAGTTTCGGATCTATCTATTGGGAGATAGACCGTTTGTGGTTTACACGGACCATGCGTCGCTACGCACGGCCGTGAATTCACCACACATTTCTCAAAGAATGGCTCGATGGCTGTCATTCTCTGCTGAATACAACTTTACGGTTGAATACAAACCCGGAAAGCTGAACGTGATAGCGGATGCGCTATCACGAAGGCCCGATTACGAGACGAAACCGTCCGTAACCGAAGGTGCCAGTGCAAACGCGATCCGTTGCACTGCTTTGTCGTCGTCAATTATACGACAAGTACGCGAGGCGTACAAAACAGACGAGGAGACACGTCTGTTGATTGATTACTTAAGTAATCAATCAAGTGAGAAACGCGACGAACTACCAGAGTTCCTCCACGCTTGCGTGCATCGATATCGACTGCACGATGGTCTGCTGCTTTACAGCACAGACCAAAAAGATGAAAGTCGCATCGTCGTTCCAAACGACGATGATCTCAAACATCAAATTATGTTTGAGTATCATGATGCACCGATTTCGGGGCATCAAGGTCGAGAGAAGACATACGCTTCTCTCGCACGTGACTTTTACTGGCGAAACCAGTACAACTGGGTACGGAAATACGTACGCGCTTGCGAGATTTGCCAGCGCGTTAAGCCTGCGCAGTCTGCACAGGCTCCGCTGCAATCTCTGCCGGTTCCGACAGTGTTGGAAGTCCATTTCAATGGACTTCGTATTCAGTCTTCCACCCGAGAATAGTCGGAAGACCGGAATAGTGGTCTTTGTAGACCGTTTCAGTAAGATGGTACATCTTACTGCAGTATCAGCGAACGTAACTGCCGATCAAACAGCGCGGATATTCGTTGATACGGTATTCAGTTTGCACGGAATGCCGGAAGACATTGTCTCGGATCGAGATCCGAGATTTACAGGACGTTTCTGGCAAGAAACGTTCTCATTGCTGGGAACCCAGTTGAAGATGTCAACTGCGGACCATCCGGAAACGGATGGGCAGACGGAAAGGGTTAACCGCGTTCTCGGAGACATGTTGCGATCATACGCACATGCCTTTGAACAGTGGAGTGACTATCTGCCACTCACTGAATTCGCGATTAACAATTCGGTGCATGCTTCAACTAAGCATACACCGTTCTACGTGGATGCCTTAAGGCATCCACGAACCCCATCTTTACTTGGCGGTACGCCAAATCTAAGTGGGGGAGGGACCCGCTCAAATTTTGAGCGAGTCAATGCGCAAGTTGCAACTGCAACTTGTGAACAAAAACGATGGCCCTTCTACTGAAAGTACAGTAGAAGCGGAAGCAGCTTCAAATGAAACTGAAGCTGCATATGATGAATATGTGTCTGCAGCAATGGCTGCAGACAATGAGGTCAACGCACCTACTGCTGATAAAGCAGTAGATGAATTCGTATTACAGCTTGGCGCTGTAATACGCTATATAAAAGATGCACTTGCTTCTGTTTTGGATAAGCAGAAGAAAAATGCATACAATAAGGGGAAGCGTACCGAGTACTTAGTACGCTGGCTGGGTTACCCCCAAGAGTTCGACTCTTGGGGGCCGATTGAGGTTCTGAGGGCCGACGCCCCAGACCTTTTAACTGAGTTTGAGAAGGAGTATCAAACTCATAATGCGAAGTAGCATCAACACTAGGTGTTGATGCATTTAGGGCATCGATTAAGCCCTGAATTTCGGCGGGTACGGAAAAACCACCGTACCCCCGCAACTCCTCCTCTGACAGACGAGGAGCGCCCTGCGGACACCGCGGGCAAAGAGGTGAGAAGGGACACCACAGTTCAACCCTTCTTTGATGAAAGCAAAATGGATGTATTCCATTTTGCCTGTTCGCGAGTGCTTTAAAAAGCGCTCGCGCATTACGTGAACTTTATTCACGTAATCATCTGGGCTTTTGTTGTAGTTGTCAACAAAAGCGTTTTAACTCTGATTCAGGGCGTCTTTATCGTCCCTGTTCCTCCTTGACCCTTTCCGGCTCGAATAATATCGAACCTGGAAAAAGAGGTCAATAAAGTACAGACGTCTATCGTCTGTACTTCGATCGAATCGACGTGACTGGATGTCTTCGCAGTCATCCAGCACGTTTATATCGAACAACGCATACTGGCAGTCCCGTTTACGGTGACCGCCACTGTTGGGGGAAATAGCCCAGCCAGGGGTCCAAAACCCCACTCTGTACGGAACATGTGGTTCCGTACGATGATACGCTTTAGAAGCGGCAGGAGACGCTTCTGTTCGAGCTCTTTTAGCAGGCGGAGCACCGCCTGCTTCAACACCACCCGCCGGGGTTAAATCACCCCGACGTGGAGAAGTACTTGGTCCAGGTGGGGCTCTGCGTTCCCGCAACGACCTGTGATGATCATTGTCGCTGTCATAGCAGACATCAACACCAGAGTCGTCATCGCTGTTAGGCGATGAGCACCTAGCGATTTTCGACTCGCTAGATCCTTTAGTGGGGACAGCTGTATCCCCATCACTTTGTTCGGAGTCAGAACTTCCGAACATGGCCCTCTTGGCAACATGCCATTCGGAAGTTGCCATCGTGCGAGATGTTTCATTAGCAACATCTCCCTGTTTCTTGTCAGATGCCGCCTTAGCAGCATCTGTGGTCGAAGACGGTACGTCTTCCGACCTTTGCGTAGTTGACGCTGCTGATGCAGCGTCACCGTTGTCACCCAACACCTCAGCACCTAGTGCTAAGGCGGAGGAAGAAGCTCCTTCGATGTTTTCAGCAGCGCTCTTTAGAGCTCCGCCGCGTGCTTTGACCATCGAGTCGATGGTCAATCAGTTGGGGAATGTGAATTCCGACCAACAAGTGCCACCTATGATTGGCCAAAATAAGAATTATTATTGGACAACCACCTTAAGTGGGGGGTGATGTAATGGGGTACCATTACATAATTGATATTCAAGTTAGAATATCACAGTTAAATTTCAGACGCGTTGTCTGAAATTTAAATAAGAGATTATAAGTTATTATAATTTACGAAGGAAAAGTTGATTCGGTATAAATACCGAATCTTGCAGGTTAACTAATAGTACAGTTAGTTGAATACTTGATATTATTATATTAGTTAGGTAATTACTATACTATTAGCCGCTAACCACCCATTAAATAAACACTATTAATTTTGCGTTCTAGAACATAAGTGAATATTTATATTCGTTTTTATTATAGTATTAGTTGTTATCAACTAATCCTACCCCTTTTGTATTGCGCGCTTCCTCGCACAACACAGTATAAGCCTGTAACAGGATCAGTCCTGTTACAAAAAGTGTCCGATTCACCAGTCAAGATGCCGTTCGCATTCACACGTCCAATGTTGATCTGCACCGCGGCGTTATCCTTGGACGCAAGGATGCGGTTCGTCCATGAGCTAGAATGCCCTAGAGACAAGACCAAGCCCAACAATTAGAAAACTAGTATCTACCGTTTTGTATCGCAATTCTTAATCACCATTTGCGCGGGATATAGATATCTAATGGCCGGCCTCGTTCTGCATGGTAACTTGTCTCGGGGTCAGTTGAATTTTTCTCCTATAGTGCATGTCACTTTGAACCATACCCAATCTCCAGCTGACTAAGGTTCAGGGAAGTGCATTCTCACTACAAAACAAGCTTCATTTTTCAACAGAATAGCCTTTGCTGAATCCAAATATCAAAACGGTTTGTCGATAACCTGAATATTCGCCAAGCTATAACCTCTCGACACCGACGACATTTTGTTAGTACCTACTATGAGGCCGACCTCAATTTGGCCGCAAAAATTATGACGTCACCGGTGATCATCGCAAAGATTTTTTGACATTTGTTTTATTGAGTCAAGACATCAATGCTCATCAATGCCGTTCTCGGTATGCGTCTATGTGATTTGTATTTCTTTACGGCGTACTCTGCTGTCTTACCAGTTAGTCCTTCACGATATGCATCCATGTAGCGACGCGCTCGACGAGCATAATGTCGAATTTCCGTAAGTGAGATTGCCGCAAGAGCGCGCGGAACCTGCGATCAACAACAATGGATGAGCAATTGACGTTTCGCGCACTACGCAAAATCGAACTTAACGTTTCACTCAGGCCATTGAAGGTGTAGTCGCACTCCCGTCGTGCAAAAAGCTTTGCAGCACCCCAAAAGTTTTCGATGAAGTTCAGCTCGCAATGGAACTTCGGATAAAAGATGACCTTGTGTCCTTTCTCGGTAATTATTTATTCCAAGAGGCAACGTTTCGCTTTGAAATCGGGTTGACAAGCCATGATATTGCGAGCGAAGCACCGAACGTCAACAACGCATCGCTCGTCCTTTCTGCAATCAAGTCGTAATCCGTTACGCCACAGGCCGCGCTCTTCGAGTACCAATCGGATGCCCTTCGCCTTTCCGTACAGCAATGGCGGATGTTCCGGAGGAAAACACATGTCCTGATAGATGCCATTCCCGTAGGTTGTTGGTCGCACTTGTGCCTGTTTCCCGCCACGATTCAGGTTCATTGAATTGGCTCGGAGCGCATCACGGGCGAAAGCAGCGTGACTGGCAGCATTGTCAAAGGCGAAAAGAGCTTGGGCACCAGGAAAACGTTGTTCAAAAATCAGAATGGCACGCTTTTCGACTTTCTTGAGAAGATCGTCAGTGGTCCACCAACCATCGTGATTTTTTCCTGGAAACATGATGACGCACTATTCCGCCGGACAGACGCCATCCACGCTCAATCTGCCACACACATCGGTCAGAAAGTCACTGACGTGCAAAGATCGCCCGCTTCCTTTTTCCGCAACGGTTGTTAACCGTATGGAAACCACAACCAATTCTGACCATCGTGGGCATTGAACCCTGACTCATCGTGTGTTACGAGTATGGGTGGCCTTTCTCTGTCTGCAAGGTCAGTTGGTCAGTGAATCTCCGTGCAGTCATCTGAGAACTCTGGCATTCGAGACTCGTATTCAGCCATTCGCTCCAGGAACTTTTTTCGATCCTCAATCACGTCATCTCGCTCGTGACCGTCCATATAAATTCCCTTGCGTGATTCGCGATAATTAAGGCCAAGAGACTTCATCCAACGGATGACGGTTCGCTCGGACACTGATGTAGAATGCAGTGATGGTTATTCTCGATGTCGAAAAGAATCTTTGAATGCAGCAACGTAATGCTGCTTATTACCTGTCGGTGAGAGTCCATCGTCGAGATCAGGCAGAATATTCTCATTGATATGCTTCGTAAGATTTTTTACCTGAACCTTGAATTTGTTTTCTCGGAGATATTTGTGGATTTTGATTGTGACATCTTCGTCGTGTAAGAAGCACCATATTTTTCCGTGTCTTCCCTGCCTCGACACTGGAAACTCACCAGTTGTTAGATACTTGTGCGTCCAATTGCGAACTGCCTTCGTCGTGTAAGAAGCACCATATTTTTCCGTGTCTTCCCTGCCTCGACACTGGAAACTCACCAGTTGTTAGATACTTGTGCGTCCAATTGCGAACTGCCTTTGCTGAGCTGATTCCTCGTCCAATGGCTTCCGCAACGGTAAGGCTGGCGGAGCCACGCTTGCGGCCATTGTGCACCAAACTCAGGTACGTGAGCATTGGAGAACGTCGCAAGGAATCCCCCGCACTTTCTGTACTTTTTGCTTCTTTCCGTCGGTCCCTTTCCATTCCTGCTATCGTCCTTGCCACTTGGGCTTCGTTCTTCCACAAGTTTGCGCTTTCGGCATCGTTTTCGCTTTCGGCATCGTTGTCGCTCTCGGTATCGCTTTCAATGTTAGAATCGTCCTCAGCAACACCTGGTTTGCTCGGGGTTGGTGCAAAGCTCCAGTACTAAGTTAGTTTTCGCGTTGTCCCAGCAGCTGCTTTGCGTTGCTCTAGCTTCCGGCGACGTTTTGTTCGGTCAGAACCACCAGTATAACGAGCAGGCCTGCTACTAATTGTTGACAGCCGATTTTCAGCTTCCAGCACCATGGGGTAGTCCAGTTGCACGAGGGGCTCTAAAAACGCGTCTCCTTCAGGCTCCTCCACGTCCGTCATAGGCTCCACCACGTCGAAAGGCTCTAACGCGTCGAAAGGCCCCACCCCGTCAAAGTGTAGTTTGCACTTTTGTTGGGCTAATTTCACCAAATGGCGACCTTGTTTCCCACGTCGTGGCATGGCAAATGAAGCCAAAAAACACCTGCAAAGGAGACAGCAAGAAACTGGCAGAGTTAAGGACTTTTGCAGCGCTCGTGGAGCTCGTTTTCGGGAGGTTTTTCTTTGCAAAATTTTTTTTTTGGTATTTGGCCAGATGAAAAGTTGGGTATAGTTCTAAGTGTCGTGCACCGTAGAGTAAAATGTAGAGACAGCTGAGCTCCGAAAACCAATGGCCCTGCCCGGTCGTCGATACAAACGTCAAATATATCAAGCCCTCGCGAATCGAATATCTAGAAAATTGGAAATATTGCAATTTTGGGGGGGATACGCCTCTAATTGAAGGGGATAGGCCTATAATTGAGGGGGGGATACGGGTAGTAATTTGAGGGGGATACGGATATCAATTGCCATGAAAAAGACATCTATATTAGGGGGTGTCAAACATCAGAAATATGGTGGAATTTCAGTGGGCAAAAAGTGGAAAAAGAGAGGATGAGATTGGGACCTTATTCCACTTTTAATGTTATTTACCACCTCTGGAGGTGGTAAATAAGATCTGGTCTAATCTCACTTGAATCTCCGCCGTTATTCCAACTGACACCATCTTAGAGCAAAAAAAAACTTTTTATAGCTTCATGTCTCTATCCTATCTCTAAAGCTAGACCGAGCCATAGCGTGGGGACGTGCCACTTCCCGCCTGCAGCGTTTCGAGATCGCCCGATTCACTGCTGAAAGCACTGGTAACTTTTCGTGGCAGACGGTCGTGACCTTCTATTCGCATGAACAGGATCGTGCAGAGACCAAGGAGCGCCGCGACGGCCGGCAAGATGCAGTACACTTGTAAGAACGCGCCATCTTCCCGCGGCACGTCTTGCCACTGCTGCCGCGTGTTTTGAATAAAGCGGATGGCAAGTCCATTCGAGATCTTGTCGGTAAAACTTATGGCACCGTAGACGAACGCGCCACTTTCGACGTGCGTGCCCACCAAATCACCCGTGAGACAGACGGACTTGACCATGATGATCGAGTTGCCCATGCCCAATATACTCGAGAGTGGATAGATCCACAGGGCCGTGTCCGGGGAAAGATAGTAGGACAATGTGAGCCGTAGGACAATGAAACCAGCTCCAAGCGCGAACGAGCCGGCGCGTCCCATGGATTCATTCAATCGACACAAACATAAGGTTGCGACAAAGCCAGAGAGATACGCGAGTAACGGCACAATGGCAATCGAAGTCGATTCCGCAAGCGCCCAGCTGTCGGGAATGACCGTCAACCTGTTACCATACGCACCCAAACGCACTCGACGGCTACATAAACTTGCTTGCAAGTTTTCATCGGCATGTAGCTCATTAAGAGCCTTGCAAATAGCTTCTGGCTGCGAGCAATTGACCAGAATACCCCGCAACTCTGCTTTCGATATGGATTCTGTGAAACGGATTAACTCTTGCGCTGCATCACACACGTTTTCTCCGCTTCGAAGTTGGCCTCGACTATTGAGCGTGAATGACACCATCACCTCGGTAGATTTCTGTGTGTCTCCACTAGCACCTTGCTGTACTCCAATTAGCGCCATCTTTGCTTCCTCAACGGACGACAAGATCTCGGCGAGGTAACAGTCAACAAAGGGCTCTAATGTTGCTGCAATCATCGCATAACATCTCACGCCTTCGTTGTGTTCTGGTACTTTGTCGGCTCGGTAAAACATTCCAGTAGCGGCGGAAGCGAACCACAAACCTTTGGCTTTGGTCTTGTTGTGTCTGACGATGTCAGTGTCCACTCGCGGTGTCTGAACTTGATGATCGTCGCTTTCCATCAGTTTTACGGTCATGAATATGGTCGCAAAAAGCCTTTAGACGACAATTACGCTCGCTTGACCTATCGCGGGATCTTGACCTTCGACGCCGACGCTGGCGAATTTTGTCTCGAGTTCGGGGACTCGGGGAGTGGGATCTTGATCGAGATGAAACTCTACGTCTGCGATCATCGCGTGTGCCACTCTTTCTAGAGTAAGGTGATGTTGATCGCTTACGACTACGTTCTTCGCTGCGTCTGCCATTGTTACGTGAACGCTCACGTAGCGGCGAGTCATGTGCATCCGATACCACATGTTGCGAGGATTGCGGTCCGTTGTGCCTAGACCTCGAGCTTTTATGAGTTGACGCAACTTTGATCTCGCTATGCTTTCTTTTACATTGGACTTAATGATTTGACTTTGATCGCCGAGTAACTGTCGGCTCCTCTACTTGTGTTTGCTTCTGTTTTCTTGGAATTGGAGCCTTATCCCAATCTATATTGTGCGATTTTGCTTTTAGCCACTTGTGATGCATCTTCCTTCATTTTTTCAAAAACTAGGACGTTTGTAGCCAGTACCATCACGAATTTCGTACGCTGTCTCTTGTCCATCCATGTGCAACGCATCATAAATACTCATTTGAGGCTCACGCCTGTAATTAAAATTTGCGGGGATGTTATTTTTCACTTTCGAGGGCTGTCCACTTGAAGCTGAAGGGGTATTCTGTGCTGCAATCGAACTCAGACCGGCACCTCCGACCCTCCGAGATTTAGATACAATGCGCGGAGCCTCCACGTCAGATCTCTTAGGCTCCTCAACTTTTTTATCATCCCCTTATGACAAATACTTTGCCTGTGGTTTGTCTGCAGTTTCTTTCGACAATACTTCTACCAGACAAGATAGTGGTACATCGTCGAAGTCTTTCGTGCTACTTGTCTCGAGTTTCTTTGTCACTACCATCGTATATTGACTTTTCTGCTGCTTCTTGGCTACGGGAACATCATCGAGGATTTTGATGCAGCGTCTTGTTGTGATACACTTGCCATTTTTTATACTTGGTGACCCAATAGGTTTTCTGTTTCGACGCAGTCCGTTAGAACCAACCAAAGGCTTTGTTGGAACAACAGTATTCGTCTTAGAACTAACTTTGACACACGTTTCATTTTCCTTCTCCACACTTGAGCAAGTTATTGTGTGGCTATGAATTGGCAACGGTTTCAGAGTAGCAAAGGACGTCGTCTTTACCTTCGGCTTCGATTTCAGCGGCACAAAATCAAAGAAATGCTGAACTTCATTTGTCGGCGCAGGTGCCGTATCGTTGCTATGCACTGTTTCCGTCTCTGATGCTGCTCCATCTGGTTTGTGACTAAGAGAATCTCCATCAGCAACCAATGAGCTCTTTTCAAGAGTATTGCTTTCAGGAACACCATCACCACCACCATGGCTAACATTGTATGTATCGACTTCATCATCTTCTAACATTTTCGTTTCAGGTTCCGAAATATCCTCGTCGTCCAATTCAGCAATCTGCTGGAGCAAATTAACAGCAGATTTTACTACTCTTTTCGAGTCATCATTTGCGTTTAGCGCGGCATCTTCCTGTTTCCCACTAGTGCTGTTGCAGGTTTCAATAGCATTATTTTCGATGTTTGTGTTTTCCTTACACTTCAACTCGACCGTCCCCATATCTGACACATTAGTAGCAACGCCAGCATCATCACTTGTATTAGCTGGCTGAGTACAAAGTGTGTTCTTTGGTGCATTGGCAGCACAATTAACAGCAGTTGACTGGGAGACTGTTTCACCAAGTATAGCATCACTATTATCTCTGTCATCGTTTGAAGCAGGCTTTGTTAATTCACTTTGAAGATCTCGTACTTCGTTGGGTATAATTCTTTCTGAAGGCAACTTTGTACACTATTAACACAAGTAAGAGAGGTAGCAATGGTCGACTTCATCGTCGTGTCATAACCAGCCAATTCCGGGACCGCATTGTCATCAACTGAAGTACTATTGCTCTCTGTCTTCACTTTGGTTGGACCGGACAAATGCTCAATCTCTTGGTTGGAAGAGCTACCTGGACTTGCTATTATCGATGCACTTTTAGTAGTAGCAGGTATATTCATAACCGAGCTCTTCGCAATATCACCAGGAGGTTCTACTTTCAGCGTAATTCCGGCGTCCTGAGTGGTCTAATGGGAAGAAGTTCGCGTAACTGACTTGTGCTCGACAGCTGGTTTTCGTAATCGCATTTTCTTTCTTTTAAAAGTGGATTCTCCAGCTCGATTCCTTTGCACTCTTTTCCGTTTCACACGCACTCTTTCTTCGTCACTTTCATCCCTTAAAAGACTCACTACTTCAATTTCGTCTTCCTCTGAATCTTCATCCTCCATCGGAGAGTAATTGCTGCTCATGCTGTGACCCTTATCACTGTCGCTGCTAGAATTGGTACCATCAATCGACTTCAATTGAAGCAGCGCCTGCCGTTGCTGTTCGTTCGACGTCACATCGAACCGCTTGGTCTGTTTACGCTTGCATCGCTTACTTTCTTTGCGCCGGATAACCTCCGGGTCACGGTAGCCTGAAACCCAACCCAACATGTCTTTGGTTACTTCATCTTGATGCTTTATCGCAGAGGATTCTACCCGCTTTGTGTCTGGAGCTTAAGGACTCTTGGATAGCACCTGATGCATATAATTTGACTGATCTGCTTCCACTTGCACTCCGTTTCGAACCGCATTGTTCATGTCTACAAAACTTTCCAACAAATGAGGCGGAGTGCCCTGTTCCGTCTTTCGTTCCGCATGTGCCTCTCGAGCTACCCGACCAGCTATCGTTGTATAACGAACAATTTCCTCGTCACTAAAGGCGACACCAGGTGTTACCCCGTAGTTATTGCACGTGATATAGTCCAAGCCTGCAGCTAAGAAAAGACGTGTGAACATCCCGCAGCAGTCGTGATGCTGATCGTACACGATTGACGATTTTTTGTTTTTACGGCAGTGCAGTTCCACTACCCTTGCACTTGTTATCTCAGGTGTGTCAGGCTTTGAAACGGGGAATAACAGCTGAACTACGATATCTCTAAAACTCATCCTTAAAAAGTGATATAAACCTGCTGAAGTTTCTAATGTTTGACACCCCCTATTATATAAGAAACTAGCATAGTGACCCGTTGTACCAACGGGGAAATAAATTTAATATTTGTAACACTGCAGAATGTAAATTGGGGTTGAGCTGAGAAAAATTCGAAGTCACGGGAAATATATATACACTATATATTTTATCTAATTGAGCGCCTCTTCATATACAACGTTTCGCATGACGTGCACGCCTGCTCTGTTCTCAACAGGTAATAGCACTTTTATATTTGTGTGCGGGAGACGTTGCTCTTGAGAATGCAACGTATAACTGGCCGTGCGAGAACAATTCTCGAGTAAGATCAATCCCAAGATACTTCAGCGTCTGCTCTTGCGCCTTGTTAATTGTCATTGCATATGCAAGACGAACTGGAAACTGTCTGCGCTTGATCTCGTAAGGTAGGCCTGCATTCTCCGTTGTCAAAGGGATGCGTGGGATAAATGAAACGTATCCCGCGTGATCGCCAGTCACGACTTCCGCCTCAATGACTCGAAGACTAATCCGGCCAACAATCAGCCGTGTACCGTTGCAGAGACCATGCGCCCGATCCAGATTACGTAAGAGCATGATGGGGGCTCCAATTTTCAGCTGGAGTATATGTGGCGGTCATCCACTGGGATCTAACTTGTTGATATAATCGACGGATATGATGTTCGCGCCCACAGGATCTACAATAGAGTCCGCACTTCGAAGCTCATGCAAAACTCCGGGGAGCATCTCAAGGATCTTGTTGCTAATACTTCCCACCACTTCATTGTGTGGCTCAAGAATGGCTCGCTCGCAGAGGAATTCTCGCTCGCCGATAGTCCTGGTATGCAGTAGTGGGTATACAGATTGAATAAGACTTTCTTGATCTTCGTGCTGAATTACCATGCTCAATGGACAGCGGATATATTCGGATTTGACTTGAGGAAGTTTGTTTTCTCCCATCTTGAGCATCCATTGAAAAAAGGTTTCCCCTCCGAACTCCTCTCGTGGAACATTGCCAAGTCCTGCGGTACGCATATTGGTCTGAAGCCGAAATGAGGTGTCGTGCTGCCAGAGATGAGACTCTTTGATTGATGAAAGAAAAATTTGTGCTCGTGATCCTTTTGGAACGACAGGCAACACTTGACGAAAATCCCCTGACATCACAAACACAATTCGTCCAAACGGCTCGTCCGCACCAGTAATATCTCTCAAGCTGCGGTAGACAGCTTGGAATGCAAGTTATTTGTCATTGGCGCCTCGTCCCACAATATGAGTTTGGTACGTCTGATGAGTTTTGCAAGGTCCATCTGACGCGTGATGGCGCAGAGTGATGTATTTGTTAACTGCAGCGGTATCTTGAATCTGGAATGTGCCGTCCAGCCCTTTTCAAGAAGAAGTGCAGAGATGCCTGATGAGGCGACAGCAAGCGCAATGTCCCCATTTGCACGTACTCGCTGGAGCAGTGTGTTCTCCAAAAACGTTTTCCCTGTCTGTAGCCGGTGCGTACACGCACGGTGCGGCTAGCGCACAGAGGAAGACTTTCCTTAAAGCGGCGTTCGCCGCTACTTAGCCGATACGCCCTTATAAAAGGGCTTAGTAATAGAGAACCCTCTTACTCGAGGCCAAGATTCCACTTTGGTTTACTATTAGCTTTCGCTAATGCCTTAACACAAGGCTCCCTTAACAAGGGGGTAGCTAAGGGAAGAACTTCCCTTACGCTACTGCACTCACTACGCGCGCGACCGGTCGAGTTCGAGCGTCTAGTAGTCGTTGAGTGAAATGTAAACTGAATGTATATTTAATATATATTAGCCTAAATTAATTTAAACTAATGTAAACTGTATGTAATACTAAGTAGAACTTACTAAATTCGTACCTAGCTGAAATGTAGTGTACGCCACCTGTGTACTAACACGTGGCTGTCTGTCACGCCTCCACCAAGGGTTCCTGCCCTGATTGGTTAAAATAACCAATGGTTCAAAACCTTTCGGACCGGTCAATACTGACCCCAACCGTAGTGTACTCATGTACACTACATATTAAATGTAACCCGAATGTAACCCTGTTACATCCTTCCCCTTCAAGACTATTGATTACGCAATAAATCAATTTTAGTTGGAGAACTCCAACTTCCAGAACCTCTGGCTAACCATGAGCACCATTAGTGGTGCTAAGGAAGAAAACTATTCCGATAACTCGGAGGTGGATGCCCTTGGGGGTATCTACCAAAAGGTTGACCACTCCGACAGCGACGAACGTCGATGTTGCTCATCCAATCCATTCCCCACACGCGGGGAAAACGCGCTAACTCGTGCGCCACCTTTACCAACTAATGATGATGCATCCGTGTCGCCGCAGGCGACCATCACCAATGAACCGGCCTCGGTTCATGAAGCCCGACATGCCGTACCGGCACGGAAGGGTCCTCGTGACCCTCAAAAGAAGGCTAATAACGAGGTGAAGAGGGGATTAGCCTCCCATATCCCTGGCCTGCGGCTGTACTGCCGCGTAAAATCGCGCGCCGGAAACAACTCCGGGAAAAACTTCTAACTCCCAAGCAGTTCACTGCCAAGTCCGACCGAACGCGCCTCGCTAAACATCACGCGGTGCCCTCGTAGAGATCCTCCTCGAGGTTAACTTCGTTCTCCTACGTGACAAAAGCGTCGAGGACGCAGAACGGGCATTCCGCGCTTGGGCGGAAGGGGAGAAGCGCATCCCCAACTTTGATGCGCTGTACATCAGCTTTTCCGAACTCGACGTTAGGGTAAAGAGGGCGTTACGCTTGGCATATACCCAGGCCAAAGCGCAAGGGCAGTTACCTTCCTCTTACGACACGCGCCCTGCTCTCGATGTGGTGCCGGAGAGCAATGCAAACTCTGCATCTGCCTCCGGCAAACTACCAGCTACTGGGAGTGACGGGGCTTCCTCCGCCCCTTTGGCAGTTGACTCTCAGCGGGATTCTCCCGCTCGAAAGCGTCAACGACGTCACAGCAATCCTGCCGCAGGGGAGTCTTGGACTCCCACGAACTCTGGGAATGTGGATAACCTTTCCACTTCACCAGGTACTGGGTCTCACCCCGGTGATGGCGTCGTGCCATCAGACGTTCCACATGGTAATGCGGAGTACCCTCCGTATCGAGGACTGGAGGAGGAGGTCACGCTATTGCGACGTGAGTTCCACGAGCGCTGTGATCGACACAGCCGTCGCATCCTAGATGCCGAGGAGGGACGAGGGACTCCGCGACGAGGGGAGTGCGAATGAACGCATCGAGGGGCGGCTTGCCTCCCTCGAGTCTCTCGTTGCAGAGCTTCAGGGTCGTATTTCGACCCTGTCGGATATGTTCCGACCTGTCGTGCCTTTCGGCTATCCGACTTCCCACCCTCCTCCAAGAGGGGACCCGCCTCCGGGTTCTGGTATGGCTTAAGCATACCCACATAGAAGGTTGGATGCGTACGCATCGCCTTCGGGATGTCCAAGGTATACGACAAGCCCTTTCAGGCTAGTACCTTAAAAGGACCCACTAACCTGGGGCGCAGTTTATTCCGTAACACGTTGGAAACTGCATGCGTGGGAAGATTTTTAGCGTTTAATAAAACACTTTCTCCTACTTTGTACACTTTTTCGTTACGCCGCCCCTTGCGGTCAGCCTGCTCTTTCTGCTTGTCTTGGCTTTCTGCCATGGCATCGAAGACGTGTCGTAAGACACTGAGGCGCGTCGATAAGAACTTATCGATGTGCTTTCGCACAGATAAAGGGCTGACATCGGGGAATCCTCCCCCCCCAAGCCCTGGGCCACACACACGTGGCGTCAACGGAACCCTCGGATTCACTAATCCGTTCACGTAAAACGAGGTAAACCCCGTAGATGCATGGACCGAATTGTTAATATCAAATTAGGCCATAGGAAGCATCTCACTCCAACTCATTGGAGAATCCGGACATAAACTCCGGATAATATCCTCAACAACACGATTAACGCGTTCCGTTTGACTGTCCGTCTGTGGATGATCCGCAGTGGACATGAGGAGCTTGGTGCCTAGCACCTTAAACAACGCTCCCCATAATTGTCCCGTAAAACGGGGGTCCCGATCCGACACAACGGAATCGGGTAGACATGCTGTCGAAAGACACGGTCTAGGAACACTTTCGCTGTTCCTTGTCCATCTATGGACTCTGGCACCGCCTCCAGGTGAGCCATATTGCTCAATCGGTCTACAAAGACCAATATGCCGGTGTTCCCGGCCTTATTTATCGGAAAACCGAAGATAAAATCCATGCTAATGGATTTCCAACACTCCGTTGGAACCGATAATCTCACCAAAGGCGCAGCTGAACTTGCAGAGGGTTTAACCCTCTGACACGTCTCACAGGTTCGTATATACGCACCGACCCACTTATACATGTTGGGCCACCAATACAAAGCGCTTAGAGCGTTGTAGGTCTTATCCCGACCTAAATGACTCCCGGTAGGGCCGTCATGTGCCTCAAAGAGGACTCTATACTTTAGTTCCTCATCATGAGGAACAACCACCCGCGGAGTGTCCTCCGCGATCGTGCTATAATATAGCAAACCGTCACAGTACCTGTAACGGTGTAAACGAGCTTTAGCTCGACTTGACAGGGTTGGCTCAGACGAGCCAAGTCCCTTTCCACCCAACGTGCTAATAAGCGCCGTACACTGTGAGTCTTTCTCATACGCCGGGCGTATGAGATCCACCACAGACGAGGTGACGAATGTCGCGTGAGCGAGATCTTAATCGGGACGACGCGACAACGCGTCTGCAAGCACGTTCTGCTTGCCAGGTTTATACTTAACCTCAAAGTTGTACTTTGCAAAGAAGGAGAGCCAACGGGCCATCTGTTGCGAGAGATGAGGCGGCTTTGTCGCTGTCCGTAAGGAAGCGTGGTCAGTATAAACGACGAACGGCTTTGAGCCGAGTAGGTGAACCCTAAATTTGACAAGGGCATACTTCATTGCAATAGAGCCTTGTCATGAACGGGATAGTTCCGTTCCGCAGTTTTAAGCTGACTCGACTCAAACGCAATCACGCGTTCTCCTCCTGCATCGTCTGCTTGTAAAAAAGCACATCCGATTTCGAGATCGGAGGCGTCGCAGACGACGTTAAATGGTTTCCCAGAATCTAGGAGAGCAAGAACGGGAGATTTCAACAAGCTCCCCTTTACCGCTTCAAAAGCGTTTTGGTGTTTGGGTTCCCAACACCAATCAACGTCCTTCTTAAGAAGGTCCGTCAATGGCTTCGCCATTTCAGCGTAGTTCTCGCTGTATTTCTGGAGATAATTGGCTAATCCAAGCCACTTCCGTAAATCTCTAAGATTTACAGGCAAAGTCCACTCCACAATGGCTTTCAACTTCGCGGGATCCGCTCGCACTCCATCCTTACCGATGAAGCACCCGAGGAAAGGAAGTTCCTCAGCACCAAAAATACATTTGGATGTGTTTGCATAGAGTTATGCTCTCGCATACATTCGAGCACAGCTCGAAGGTGTATTAGGTGCGTCTGAACATCAGACGAGTCGCCTTCCGCATGACTATGAACGAATATATCGTCGAAGTACGTCTGAGCGTACTTTATATGATGGCGGAAGAGTTGAGTCACCAAGCGATTAAAAATCGCTGGTGAATTCGAAAGCCCCTGTGCCATAACAAGCCACTCTCACAGCATGCCACTAGGCGTGCTTACCGCTTTAAGCGGAATATCGGATGCTCGCATGAGCACCTGATAATACCGGTCCACCAGATCTAAGGCACTGTACACCGTACAGCCCACCATATTGTTCTGGAGGACATCCTTCCGAGGAATCGGAGTTTGCATGGGTACAGTAGCTGCATTCAGCTTGTTATAAGCATGCACAATGCGCCACTTTCCGTTCGGTTTACGAACACAAAACGTGGGAGATGAGTGGGGAGACTTACTCTCCCGTACCATCCCTGCGTCTTCTTTTTCCTTGAATAATGCGTCTATAACGTCACATTGCTCCTTGGGAAGAGGCCACTCCCTAGTGACGCAGTATTTGGTTCCAGTACTGACTCGTCCATCGTGGATGAGGAGTTCAACTCCTCTTCCGGACGCAACACGACAATCTCGTCGAGTTCACCTGCTTTTACAGCAGTCTCAAACTCGTTGAAGTACATCTCCTCCAACGGCAACAGTTCGCCTACCCCAGGCAACCGTTCAAGGCTTACGCCTTCCGAGACAACACCTGTGACACTATTCAGCATCCGATAGGACTGCTGACTACTGGTCTCGGGACTCACCCCGTGACCCAGAAGGGGGGAGTCAATTGCCCCATCTATTGGAAACGCATCGCGCCTATCCACAGAGGTCGTTACCTATACCACCGGTGACTCGCCGGTCTCACCTAATACGGCGTGGTTGGAATCAATTCCGACGTGCGAAAGAGACGAACTACGGGTCTCTTAGCTTGGAAGCGCCTCGGGCTTAACCACAGGGGTCTCTACCCATCCCACTGGAGTCGCCTCAGAGGAATCCACTCTACCAATGGCGACTCGCCAGTCTCGCTTATAACGGCGTGGTCGGAATCATTTCCGACGTGCAAAAGAGACGAACTAAGGGTCTCTTTGCTTGGAAGCGCCTCGCGCTTAACCGCAGTGGTCTCTACCCCTAGCACTGGAGTCGCCTCATAGGAATCCACCTCTGCCACTGGAAACTCACCAGTCTCACCGTTAACGGCGTGGGGATTAACCGCCGAATCCCCCTCGTTAAGGAACTCTTCCTTAACGTCATTGGGAATGATCATTTCAGACATCCCAATCTCTGGAATCTCACACCAGAATCGCTTTTGAGATCGAGCAAAGGTGGGTTCATGACTCGTCAATGCTTCACCCGATCGCGGGTGCGTTGATCCAATGGATTTAGACTTCCAGTCTATCCATGGCTCGTGGCGTTCCAGCTACTTCATGCCCAGAATGAGGTCATACCTCGAGTACAAATCCAGGACTAGGCAACGTTCTAAGCTGTTTAAGTCTGCAAACTTCAGCTTAAGGTCAATCGAGAGCTTGTGTACAGAAACCTGTACGCCCATCGCTAGACGGACCGTGACAACGTCACGAGAACGTGCCTCTAGGGCCTCGGCATACAGCCGACTCTTCTTAACATAAGCCCGTCCGACATAGTTGTCAGACGCCTAGAGTCTATCAAGACTCCCCAAAGCTTATCAAAGCCTTTCACGTTCCGCAAGGACGACCAGCAAATCTGGCTGGTACACCAACTCGGTGCTAGAAAGCACCGTTTCCCTCGGGTCATTGGTGCTGTCGTTACCTACCCTGGGGTTTAACAGCACTGAGGGCACTCAGTAGGGCGCCCCGCACCTACTGGGAGCCGTCGTTTCCCGACGGCTTGGGCGAGGGCTTTTTACCCGCCCTCGTCCCCTTAAAGCGAGTATCTCGCTGGGGGTTCCGCGGACATCTGTTCCGCAGATGATCCGTGCTCCCACACAGTAATCATCTCAGCGGCCCATGCCGCTGCAACATTGCAAGGATCTCCGCTTCGGAGCCCTGCGAGATAGAGTCCGAGTGAAGCCTAGCGGAAGGTTGCTCCCCCGCTTCGACCTGACTCAGGTCCATGGGTTCAGGACCCACCTTAAAGGAACGAAAGTTCCTCTCGGCGTTAAACGCCATCTTAGACGCCTCCCCCAGGGATTGGGGTCGGCTTTGGAATAGCTTCGAACGTGCTGGCCCTTATTTCAGGCCTCCCATGAAGACGGGGATGGACACATCGTCCGAGTACGCTTTCGCGTACATCCCTGCCAACAGGGTCTTAAGTTCTTGGATGTATGTCTCCAAGTCCCTAGTGCCATGACGGCACCTCAAAAACGCCAGCTGATTCTGGAAAACCAGATCAGGCGTGGCTTACATGTCCATAAGCTTTTGCTTAAGGACTTCCCAACTCGGGAACACGTCCATGACCGAATCCGAGCATGTAAAAGCCCATGCACGGGCTTTACCCGTAAGATGGGTCAGTGCAAGTCCCACTTGCAAGTGATCAGCGGTCACATTCGCTGTAGCGAAGACCGTTTCGACCTCTCGTAACAACATATACAGGTTATCACCCTTTTCACCGGTGAATTCCTTTATCTTAAAGGAAAATGGGGGACGCACCCCCGTGGAACGACCTCCACCTAAACTCGCCTCATGGGCGATGAGGACATTGACCCTTACCTTCACGGCCTCAAGGCCCTGCTCCACTAGGAGCTGCATACCTTCGTCATCCAGTAAGGATAACAGCCTGTTAAAGGCTTCCTGTTGGACGAGGGTTAACCTATCCCAATCGTCCTGATTCATCCCTTGCAGAGGATTCCGTAGCCTATCAAAACAGGTGTTGGATTGACTACAAGTGCTACCAGATGTAGACGGTGCGTACACGCACGGTGCGGATAGCGCACAGAGGAAGACTTTCCTTAAAGCGGCGTTCGCCGCTACTTAGCCGATACGCCCTTATAAAGGGCTTAGTAAGAGAGAACTCTATTACTAGGGACCAAGATTCCACTTTGGTTTACTATTAGCTTTCGCTAATGCCTTAACACAAGGCTCCCTTAACAAGGGGGTAGCTAAGGGAAGAACTTCCCTTACGCTACTGCACTCACTACGCGCGCGACCGGTCGAGTTCGAGCGTCTAGTAGTCGTTGAGTGAAATGTAAACTGAATGTATATTTAATATATATTAGCCTAAATTAATTTAAACTAATGTAAACTATATGTAATACTAAGTAGAACTTACTAAATTCGTACCTAGCTAAAATGTAGTGTACACCACCTGTGTACTAACCCGTGGCTGTCTGCCACGCCTCCACCAAGGGCTCCTGCCCTGATTGGTTAAAATAACCAATGGTTCAAAACCTTTCGGACCGGTCAATACTGACCCCAACTGTAGTGTACTCATGTACACTACATACTAAATGTAACCCGAATGTAACCCTGTTACACTGTCCCTCCAGGGCCATCGATGAAAAAGACGCCGGGTTCACGGGCTTCATATATGGAAATAATTGCGTCAAAGGCGCTTCGATGATCCTGGTTTAGCATGGGCACTGCCTCCTCAAGCTGCTGTTGGAGCAGCGGTATGTCATTGTCGATTTGATCGCGTATCAACCGGTTTCCTTCAACGTACATCTCCTCCATTGGAACAGCAGGATATGGGAGTCCGAAATCCCCTAGACGATTGCCCATAGATGTTGCCAGATCATCCTCTATGAGGTGCAAAGACAGGCTCGTGATCTGTTCTTCCATTGAATCCACTATGCCACGCTGTCGAAGACGGTGTGTGCAATCGTCTGTCAGACTTTTCTTATGATTTTCCACGAGCTGTGCGGGGTCTGCAGGGGGACGTGGGTGAGAATTGTCACGAAGAGAGACCGCAATTGTGCTCCAGTTTGAATACCCGATGCTTCTCTTAAGCACTGATCCCATTCTTCATCTGTTTCGTATAGACCCCGGGCTACACATGCAGCTTTGAATGTTTCGTGCACGTGTCCGTTAAATGTCTTGATATCATCAAATGACGTCGCTCCGCGAACCACAGTGAGTAAGGTTCGTGCAAAGTATCGCTCTCCCCCAGAGGGTCCAACAAAGTAAATCCTTTCTACCGCGTAACCCTTCTTTCGAACATTCCATTCTTTGTGTGAGTTGTTCCACGTGAAAAACCTGGGAAAGTCTTGATACAGTGTCCGTCGAGCAAGTTAGCTTGAGCGGTTCATCACAAAATACTCTGTAAGTGTAGTTTTGTGATTGGCCGCCCGCTCAAGAACATCTGCCAAAGGCTGGTTGGCATTGAATGTGATACGCTGCTAATTTGGCAGGTGGACCTGAAGCGCGTCACTGGAGGAGATCCACCATGCAGTTTGAACTCAAACTGTCTCCAAAGCGATTCAGGAGGTGAGACGTATTGAGCGTTGATGTACTGTTTCACTTCATTGATAGGTCCCTCAAGTACCGCTGTTGCACAATCATGGCCCTTGTAGACACACCTGAATAGATATTTGACTGCATGAAGTGTTGAGCAAATCTACGTTCAAGATTGGGATTTAGCGCTAATTGTTACACTCTGTGATTACACAGATGCTTCAAATACCACTTACCGAAACGTTGATATGCACATTATACTTTGACGATAGCCAAAGATTATGCGGGACTATCCAGCGGTTGTCGATAGCATGCCCTTTGGAATCCAGAAATGTTCGTCCATTGTTGCGACGGCAGTACATGGGGTACCCATCATCGTCGGTGTGTGTTGCTTCATTGAACGTGCGAGGATACGGTTTTGAGCAGTGGCCATCAATCATACATGGTGCCGAAGGGTTTGATGGACCGCAAGGTCCGTGCACCAAGCCTTTTTTCACGGTTTCATATGCCAGAGGGTGCAAGTCCGAGTCAGGAATCTCAGCCGATACCATACTATCGATCACCTCTGGTGTCGACAATTTAGATTGCCCGTCCAAAATGATGAGCATATGCACGTGCGGCAGACCTCGCTTCTGGAATTCAACAACCCAGACGTTGGCTACAACTTCACCAAATGCTCCCTTTTCAAAATCATTGAGAAGCTCTTTCAGCTTCAGATGGAACACGCGGCTAACCAAGTCCGGTCTATCGCTTGCGATTTGCCCAGGTAGCATCTCCTGCGTGATTTCGTCCCACTTTGGATTGCACGTAAACGTTACAAATAGGTCAGGTGTTCCAAAGGTGCGTACAATTGCCATTGCGTCTTGGTACAGCTGCACCATCTGCCGTGGTCCACCAGTGAAAGTTGAAGGAAGGATTAGCTTTTGGCCAATCTCTGCTGCATTGGTATCCCCCTATTAAGCGCATACTGCGCGCCTTGATAGATGTCCACACGGGGGTCGTCTTTATGCTGCACAATGAAATTCAATTTGTTGTCCTCTGTGCAAGCATATCCATCAACAATGAGCTGCTGAAACAGCCGTACTGCTCCAAAAAAGGTGCTCATCGCGCCGCACATGGAACATGTACGCGTAAAACTGATTCAATGTGACTCGATTAGATCTTCCGCGTCCGTTATCGCTTCTCTCTGCCCTTCCACTGCCGTATTGATAACAAATTGTCCACTGTCTTGATTGTAATTGAATCCAGCAAGTGCAATGTTTGGATGCCATCCATCACGCCCGTCCGGAAACAGGAGCACATAGTGCATTGGGATGTATCAAGGATGCAGGCAAGAAATCCTCTGTAATGACCCACCTTGTCTTCTTACAATGATATCGCGGGTTTATGCTTCTCCTTCCATTCCATCGGCCATCATGATTGCGCCGACCTCGTTGGCGGTAGGTGTATTGTATCGCCGTGTGTCATTTTCACGCAATGTGACTAATATGAGAGAAATCTCCGCTGAAGGCTCTTCAACCAATCGCTGGCGCGCGCTTTCATAAAGCTGAGCATAAGGGTTATGTTCTTGGAGCATCTTTTGCAAGATTGCCAGTATCTCAGGGTCAAACTGATCACAGAAAGCCAGGCGGCTTGCTGCTTGCATTTGCGGATCGTGGATGTACAGGTGTGCGAATTTTGGTGCGTTCCCTAAGGCGGGGAGTAGGCTGCCAAGTAGGCGATACAGCTCTCCTTGCAGCCGATATGTGTACACACCTCGCCTGCGCCATACTTTGATCAATTTTGGCGCCAACTGACGTGAAAGCTAGGGCGTTGTCGTACATCCGAGTTTTTTCACGGAATAATTTTACTTTGCGCGTCTGATCCTCAAGGAGATCGCGCAGCGGTTGAGGTGGCGGCCGAATTCCCGGAAGCTGCACCTTTCCACCACTACAACACATGGTAAAATGTGGGTTTCTGCGCGATGATCCCGTTGTGCGTTCTTCTATCCAGTGTAATGCCTCACAATGCACACACTGCACACTCATTCGTCCTAGAGAGTGCCGTAATTGCTCGCTCCTGCCATCGAAGTCCTGTCGAGCACGTGGAACCTCTGGGATATCTGCACGTTGGACGGCAGGATCCATGCTCTCCTGCCGATTAGCATACACCTGGCGTCGCGGCGCGTTTTCTGCCTCCCGCTCTGCTAGTTCTTTGGCCGCGCGCCTTTCTGCTGCACGCAGCCTCAGACGTGCGTTTTCTGCCTCCCGCTCCGCTGGTGTCCGACGCTGCCTTCGCTCTCTTGCACGGAGAGCTCTCCGCTCACGTACATTTTCGGTATTATCTGCCATGTGTAAGGTCAGTAAGTAAGTCAGGCTGGATGCTATTCTACGTAAGTCAGTCAATTTCAGCCAATAGAAATGAGAGCTACGTACACCAAAAGTCGGATCGAATTTTATTATATATATAGATTGACACTTTTTACCATAAAAATCCTGTCTGTGGGTTCGGAAATTAGTGTCAGGAAAATTAGTGATTGGATGAATTTTTCCCTTACAAGACTGTCATTGGCTGCATTTTGCTCCCAATTTTTTTCTGTCCGTCTGAGGCCGTACCTAATCGAATTCCAACTGGACTATAAATCGGACCTAATTTAATTCGACTTTATAAATACCGCTTTTACAGTGAAGTGAAAAACTGACAAAAAACAGAAAATACAATTTTGGATTCAAAAATCGCACTAATCCGTCGTAGTACTATTGACATGAAGATAAGTATAAAGCGTAAATAACTGTTTAGAAATGGCGGTTTTTACATCTATTTAAAAGTTTTCCTCCCTTGACGTTCCCGGTCACGTGGTTGCTTACAAATCGTGTCTGTGGGTTCGAAAATTAGTGATTGGCTGGATTTTTTCTCGCTTTTCGTGATTGGCTAAATTTTTGCTTTTTTTTCTCTTTTTTACAGGGTCCTGCTACCACATAATTGGTGGTATGGAAGGTGAGGGTGGGCGCCAAAACGGCGATACCTATATATACGCAGCAAGGGCGCGCAGCGAGTCATTTAGCTCGCTAAAAGGGTTTACACTCTAGTCTATATTATATAAAAAATTGACACTTTTCCCATACAAATCGTGTATGTGGGTTCGGAAATTCGTGTCACGAAAATTAGTGATTGGCTGGAATATTTACCATGTTGCCCTTACTGATTGGCTGGATCTCTTTTTTAATATAATATAATATAATATAATATAATATAATATAATATAATATA
>CM047584.1:5802745-5828653 GCA_026184515.1 Peronosclerospora sorghi | reverse complement strand
GTGATATTCTAACTTGAATATCAATTATGTAATGGCACCCCATTACATCGTGCGTCTAGCTGGATTGGCGTGTTTTGTAAACTGAATGTATATTTAATATGTAATTAGCCTAAATTAATTTAAAATAATGTAAACTATATGTAATACTAAGTAGAACTTACTAAATTCGTACCTAGCTAAAAAGTAATGTACACCACCTGTGTACTAACACGTGGCTGGCTGCCACGCCTCCACCAAGGGCTCCTGCCCTGATTGGTTAAAATAACCAATAGGTCCAAACCTTTCGGACCGGTCAATACTGACCCCAACCGTAGTGTACATATGTACACCACATACTAAATGTAACCAAAATGTAACCCTGTTACATAGCTCTTAACTACCGATGCAGATCATGCCCTTGCAAACTCCATCGAGACTTGTCTTAGGATATGTCAACACCTTCTATGTCAGTGGCATATTAATAATAATGTTCTGACGCACGTAAAAAAACATGAGAGCGATGTCTAACGCAGTGTTGAGGCCTTGACATTATGGAAGGCACTTTTTGATCCGAAACTGAAAATATGTTTGACGAAAAATGGAAAATCTTCGAGACAAAATTTGGTGAGATCAACAGCATTGTTAGCTACATCTCAGACAAGGAAAGAGAAATTCGTCAAAGCATGGACGAATTGCTATCTTCACCTGGTAAATCGAACAACATCATTAGATGAGGGAGCGCATTCAAATTCAAAAGTTATCCGCAAAAATCAACGGGGGATCTTCAGCGACGTTTTGAACACATATCCAATATGATTTCCTATGAAGTTACCAAACACCGTTCGTTTATTGAGCGCGACAATATTATTACTCCGCATCACCTGCGTAAACCGGTTTTCTCAGAATTAATTAAACAACTTTCTATTTTCGCTCTGGATCTCATTAATGAGCAACGTAAACTTGCCCTAGCAAAATCACTCTCGGCATTTCAGAGCTACATCGACATTGGATACTTTCTGCTGTGGTTCTAAAATACAAGCATTACGCCTCAAACATGTTATTTCACGAACAGCTGCGTATCCTTGCCGTATAATACGCTGGATTGGATACCGGGAAACAAGCAATTGAGCGAGCACGGATTACGGAGCTTCTAGCACGATATGAAGATGATAAATTCATCAGATCGTCCACCTCAGGGCGTGTGCATATCTCACGCTTTGTCATAGTTACGGTCGCACCTTCACCTAACCGGACGGACAACATGCTTCGTGGTGTTTTCATTCTGCTCTAACAAAGTTGTTGGATGCGCCGTATAGACACTGCACCCATGGTGACATCGGTCTCACTCGGCTGAACCTTCACGGTGATGAGAGTTTTCGCATCACCCCGCACAGTTTGACGAGAATGTCCGTGTAGGGCTATTGATCTCACATGCCTGATGCCTTCATGTGAAACAATCCTTCAAACAGGGCGTACGTTCTTTGATCCATCAAGAGTTATCTCTTGTTGATTTCGTCTAAAGTTCATGGACTAACCTCACATTGCACTAACGACTGAGCAATTAGGCCTGACGTACACGTTCCGCCGGAAGCGGTTTCCTGTGCGCTTGACTTATGCGATGACGATTAACAAATCGAAGGGACAGACGCTGCAAAAGGTTGTCATATGTCTCACAAGGGTCGAGTTCTCGCAAGGCCAGTTGTACGCTGCCTTTCACGGTCTAGAGCATCCGAGAACATCTCCGTCCTTTTGGACCGCAGAACGAAAAATAATGCGCGACGTCGTTTATGACGAAGCACGGAGCTCGCGCTAGCATGGGGGCCTTCCTTGGAAACAGTCCAAGCGTCTTCGGGCATAGGATGGGATTTGACACGCAAGATGGGAATGCGTTTGGTGGAATAAGTGGTCGCCAACGTGCAATGGGAGACTTTGGAGTGAACAGATTCGCTGGTAATCTGCCTGGGCTCGGGGGTGCCTCACTGTTTGGAGGCAATGCGTATGGAGGTGGAGATTTCAATCGTCTCCATATCCGTCTCTAGCAAGCGGTAACCATTTTCGATTTGTATATAACTGTTGCAACATTTTTATCCGCTAAATACAAGTGCGCACTATAAGCAGAAAATGGCACATGGTTTTTGTTGAAGGGTGTCAGCGTTCATACTTTCGTAGATTGGCGGTGCAGCTTGTGGGAATAGTACTGCATCTGCGAACAACGTCTTGTTCCGCCTCTCATAGGGATAGCACCCTCGATGACAGTCAACCCTCCCTCCCCAGTGTCATACTCAAATCCCCGTAGCGGTATTGTGGGAGTCCATCCTTGTCGACTGTCAAGTAAAAGAAGCACATAGTGAAGCGTTGTATACGCTGAATCAAATGATGAAATCCGCTGGAAGCGTCCGTCGTGATACTTCAGAATAATGTCGCTATCGGAGTTACTGCCGTCGTAACCATCACCCACCATGATGGCACCCACCTCGTTGGCAGTTGGGGTGTTGTACCTTCTTCGGTCGTTTGATTGCACGCAAAGAAGACGGAGTTCCAGATCCACCACCTGACCCCCCTCCATTCGCTGCCGCAACTTGCACGTATGAGATGGGCTGTTAGAGCATCGCTCCATGCTGTGCTCATCCAGATGCGGAAAGAAATTTATGCGGCGACCAAGCGCCATGCTGCTGTTAGTGATATGCAACTGCGAGAACTTTCTTGGCAGACCGGTCTCCGGTAACAGAGAATGGTGCATGAAACTTACGCGTCGTGCGTTACGTTTTTTTATTGCCAATCCGTTTTTACGTATCCAGAATTGGATGTCAAATAAGCTCCGTATCCTGGAGAACTTATGAATACTGTGGAAGATTGCGTCGAAATATGGTCCTCGATTAAAGTTTGAACTTCAGAGCTCAAAAAAGGGTGTACTCAGAACCGAGTAGTAATGCACTAATTATGCTAATAATAAACGAAATGCACAGCGCGGACCACTTGGCTGCTCCGGCGAGATTACTGTAAGCTTACGAATCTCTCGCAAGATTGCTAATAGGACGCAGCTATGAGAAAACCGCAGGACATGCATGTGTGTTGATCATTTTATTGAAATGCAGCGTTATGTTGAATACGATGGCATTACAGTATACAAACGGGATAGGGAAATTTATGACTTAGGTCGAATGTGACCAATGTTTTCACAACCGTGGAATTTCACCATTTTTTTCCAGTCGGTTTCGCTGTGAACGCGGACTCTCTGCTTGTGGTAGCATTGAAGGGGTGTTATACGGTTATTTGTACCTTAGTGGAGCGATCCGCTCAAGCGGGGGGAGCACAGGAATGATTGCGACATGGCAGAGGTATATGGGAGACTCCGTGCTATGCTGACCAAACGAGTTAGACACTCCAGAACACCTTAATATCTGAACCCTGTGATAGTAGAAGAGTTTAGCCAAACCAAGGAGTGGCAACTGGCAGTTCTAAGTGCGGCCTTTTTTTGTTGGAGGAGAACCTGAAGAACAAACACTTGACACTGAGTCTTCTCAGGTAGGTCAATTTTTAAGCCGCGTAGGCCTGCGTGATGGAAAATCGCCAACCCGGCTTCAAGTCTCCCTCAGCGGTGACCTGGATGTGCAAGAAGCAAGGTGGAGTCTCTTCCACCTTTATTTTCGACTAGATCTCCCTGATAACCTCAACGCTGGTCATACATAGCGTAGCCAGCCCTAGACCGACAGGTACGTATGTGTAACTAGAAAATACCTACAGCAGTAACCAGCTAGCAGCGCACCGTCTTTTTGCTTCTATATGCTCATAGCATGAGATGCCTTTAGATAAGCTTGTATCGTATCAATAATTGCCGAATGTCTTGTTCTCGCGGTCCATCTGACAGCTGCTCGCTCAATACACAACGTCAAAGTTTGGCTTCAGTCACAGCTTCTGTCAAGTGTTTCTTGGCTACTTTTTCTCAAATGAATGTCGTCTGTTGTAACGAAGAGAACTTCTCGTTCAGCTATATTGCTGCTTTTGAAGATCTGTGCGCTGAACACGTGTTTCTTGGCTACTTTTTCTCAAATGAATGTCGTCTGTTGTAACGAAGAGAACTTCTCGTTCAGCTATATTGCTGCTTTTGAAGATCTGTGCGCTGAACACGTTTGCAGTTCTCTATATGCAGTAGTATTTGTTGACCTGTCCGTATCAACAGTCAGATGTCTTGAGTCATTATCAAAGATTTGCGATTGGTTCGACTGACCGATTTCCAAAACTTGACCTCCGCAGTCTACTCCATTAGTTAACACACTTCAAAAGGGAACTTACGTGGTACCGCTACCTTGAATGCGTCATTGCATAACGCCTCCGCAGCTGTTACCATATCCGCCTTTATTGAACATGCTGCTTACCTTCTCTCCAATCTCCGGTAGGCTTCAAACACATTACGTGGCCTCCGAATTGGTCAAGTGTTGGTGCTCCCACGCATTTTTAAATCTACAGGGAGAACTAAATTGTCTAAGCCGCCAATGTGCCATTGTCTCAGGTCCCGGAAATTTGGCGAATCAAACAAGCATGTATCAGAAATCAAGATTAAGACGTTTTTGAAGGAACACTCGGAAGTGAAGGATTTGGTGGAGCTGACTTCCTTCTACGTGATTCAAACGTGGTTCACACCCAAATATCAGAGGTCAGAATCAAAATAACATGTATCAGAAATCAAGATTATACGTTTTTTGAAGGAATATTCGGAAGTGAAGGATTTAGCGGAGCGGACCTCCATCAAATGCCAGCGGTGTGGAAGAAATGTTTCCAAGATATTTACTGGAAGCAGATAACACTGCTCATTTGTCCAACTTTCTATTGATTGTCTCAATCTTCGTTTTATATGAGGTGCGTTCTTGCACCACTATCAACTATCCACAGATTTTCTTGCTAGATCGCATTTATCATCGCTCCATTTGATGTTAATTAAAAAAAATCCGTCGTTGACAACGCAACGTTTGCATCCGGTTTTGTTGTCATTTTTCTTCGTGTATTTTCACCTTGGAAGTGTGCCTTTTTGATTGAAATTTTGCTTGTATGTGTCCACCGACACTTCAGCCATGACTAACTCGCTTTCTTTCAGTTTCAACAACTGTTTTTGCGTAAAAAAATAATCGGTTTTTTTTCCTCTTTAGAGATATCTCCTCCAATTCTTGTCTACTCGCAAGACTGCCTATTCGCCACTTTGTTGCGTTGGACAGTAGGTTTACCGCAATTGCATTAATTGTGTTGGTCAATACAGTAAGTTGCAGTAAAGTATTAATGCCCGCGGCAGTTACCTGAGTGACTTCGTCGACTGCGGTAGCATCGCATGTCGAATGGATAAACGTAGCTGACCACAAAGATATTACTTACACATTGTAGTCAGCTCGTTTATTCATTCGATGTTACTTACACATTGAGGTCAGATCATTTATCCATTCGACATGCGTTGCTACCACAGTCGACGAAGTCACTCAGGGAACTGCCGCGGCCATTAATCGTTTGCTGGGACGGTTCTACAGCTTTATATTATCGAGACCACCAATGCGAATCAGAGCGTGGATCTCGCGGGATCTCTTCAAGGTCTGTTCCGCGGGTTCAGCCGCTGTTAGATACGCCGCAGTGGCGTAAGACGTCCACCGTTTACCTGGTCTCTGTGACACTAACAGCTGTATCGTATTTTAGCCAGACATTTTGTCGCTGCGATTGACAAACGACAGTCCATCACGTTCACTTATGTCATCATCATGAGCCATCCTGGAAAACGTAAAGTAACTTGTGAAACTTAGAGTGTATTATATCCGAACCGGATTCGTCACATGCTACTTCTTCAAATCAACCAGTTTGGGTCTAGAAAGATATCAGGAATCGCATTATCAGGAGGTGTATTTTACGTCCATGTAGACGGACTGAATTTTCTTCGTTCTTGGGGATTTTTTGATGTCTTTTTTTGATCAATAGTGGTCTAATTACCTGCATTAGTTCTCCGTCACCACCCCATGTCAACGCAAGCAGAGATTCCTCTTTCACGACCTACTGGCTCGGGAGCGGCGTGCCCGACAACGTACTATTGAGACACAATAAAAACCGCTAATGCCATCGCAAACAGAGAATCCGCGTTCACAGCGAAACCGACTGGATCGGGAGCGGCGTACACAACAATATGCTCTTGAGACGCCCGCTCAACATTCATGGCGAAACCGATTGGATCGGTAGCAACGTGCTCGAGAACGTATTCTAGAGTTGCCAAAAGAAAAAGAGCAACGAATCATACTTGCTCGGGAGCGGCGTGCTCCAAAACGTGCTCTTGACACACAAGGAGAACAAGAACAACGAAACCCACTGGGTCAGGAGCGGCGTGCTGGTAAAGTGCTTTTGAGACGCAAGAATAACAAGAAAAAGGACGCCAAGCTCAGGCAGCGGAAATGCGTGCTCAGCGTGCATGGCATCTTCTGCCACGGGCGAGTATGTCTTAAAAAAACGACACCAACCTTTTGTTTAAATCCCTTTCGGACCCGCCGTGCTTTGTAGTGTACCACGCGGCTGTTATGGTCACGCTTCTTGGCAAAGACCCATCGGCTTCCTATAGTACGGGTAGCCATTAATTGAGGCACCAGTGTCCACGTTCCATTCCGCTCGTGATAAAGTAGTTCAGCATCTATCGCTGCACGCCACTGCTTGGCATCAACATTTGCTATTGCTTGAGCGTAAGTTGTTGGGATGACCGGTGCATCATCAAAACTTGCAGCATACGCCAGAACAGCTCGGCCATGAGGCCATCCCCATTAACCCTGATACGCTTAGGAGATGGAGGGCCATCACTGTCCTTATCCTTCCATTCTTCTTCAGCATCCTTTTCATCATCTAGTAGAAACGCTGGTTCACGCATTGAATGACGTCTTGAGGAATGGAACACCACTTGATTATCTTCGAATAATGTCAGCGATGCTCAGTACGGAAGCGGTTCTAGTCCCGTAGTAGCAAGGCGTTCCCCGGGAATAAGCAAATGTGCGTATTGTCCTGTTTCGGCAACGTACTCTCCATTTTTCACGTCGGGTGCGTCGTATTCCACGCCGTCTGTCTGGTAATACCGATGACAAGGCGTTGGTATCATTGCTAAGAAGGCAACCGCGAGACAAGACGAAGCTGAAGGCAGATGGCACCATGTGTGAAATTAATTTGGATTGATTGCGTTACAGCCTTTGGCTGGGTATCAGGTGTATTTAAAAATTTAGAAAAAATATTAGCCTTAAAAATTATAAACATAAAATTCTTTAAAAATTGCTTTAATTTTTTTTTAATATTTAAAAAATTAAAAATAATTTTTAAAGAATTTTTTTTAAAATCAAAGTTTTGTTGTAATTTCCAACGTAAATCTTTATTAATATTTATCATGTTAAGATTTTTTTTAAAATATAAATTAAATCAATTAAGATATAATATTTTAAAAAAATAAATAAAAAAACTTAAAATAAAATATGTTTTTGAGAACAAAACACACCAAGCACACGATTGTCCCAAAATACTCCGTCCTTTCAGCCAACCCGCACGATTGGCTGGATTATTGACCATCCCTCTACCATGCCGCAATTATTCCTGTTCTTGAGGTACAAGCATGAACATCTCTCTGCCATGTAGATGACCGAGGCACCATCAATTTTCACTCTTCCGCGTCACAAAGACCCTCCCTCTCCGCAGCGTGCCCGTGTCGTTGGCGGCGTTGAAAACGTTTTTACAATTGGTATCCCAATGTCATCAACATTATTCTTAGTTTTTCCACCAAAAGAGATCGTCATGGGAAGCACAGAACAGACACTCGGCGGCGAACACATCGTCTGGGTCGAGGAAAAAGTCCCCGATGCTACCCGGGAACTTGATGAGTAAATGTTGACTGGTTGTGCGTTCGAAAAGTTCCAGAGCCAAGCAAAAACGACTCCACGCGGTTTGAGCGGTGATATCATCTAAGAGGGCAGCAAGATATTGTATGGTTACCGGAAAACAACAAGTAAGAATATATTGGAGGAGGGGATCGAACCCTCTGGATGGGGTAACAACTTTTGATGAATCGTTTCAGGTGAAGGCTAAGCCTAACATGCCGTGCATCATGGGATTCCAGTCCCTCTTTGGTGGGTTTCTGTGTATATCGCTGTGCACACGCCCGGATATTTCTTTCGCTGTGCACCGCGACACCAGAAGGACGCATGCGCCAACATCAGTCTACTACCAGACCACCAAGCACATATTAAAGTATCTGAAGGGAACAAGCATATTACGTCTAAAGCTGGCACATGACTAGGATTTACCACTCCCCGTACGCATTACGTGCTTCAGCAATGCGGACTTCGCTGCCGACAAGGAGGATCCGAAAATCGTAGGTGCTATAATACTTTTCGTTAATGGAGTAGTGGTGAATTGGAAGTGCGGCAAGCAAACAAAAGTGGCACTCCCGACCGCGGAGGCTGAATTTGTAGTCCTTTTCCAATGGAACGGCGTGATCAGCTGTTTCATGTTATACGTTTGGAGCAAAACATACGGATGAGTGCGAAAAATGTTACACACGGGACCAAGTAATATTCGCTTAACTTATAAACGAGATATACTGGAATCATGTTGGACAACTTGCAGATAAGACAACAAACTATGTAGTAAAATCTCCATAGATGAACTTGTCTGACCTGTATCTTCCTCCCGGTATCACTGCCTACCATGGTTAGTTTCCCTTCACGGTCGTCGGTTCCCGAAGTGGTATCGTTACGTTCCCCACATTAATTTTGCCTCATGGGCGCCAATGCCTTCCATGGGCATTTTCCCTTAACGGTACCGTCATTATGTATTCCTCACTACGACCTTTGTATGTTGTAAGCAGTCCCAGCCGGCAGTCTTTATTGCCCGTGCCGGCCACTTCCTCTTCACGCAGCTGATCTGCTTCGAGAGGCGCTTGGGCTAAGAGAATTACTTGGAGAAATTGGAATCCGTGACTGGTTTAGAAGCTGGATAAATAGGCTGTGATAAGACACGTTGAAAGTGCAATAAGTGCTGGTAGAACCGAGAACATTCATATTAAGCTGAAATTCCTAAAGGATTTTTCGAAAAAAAAGTAGTTTCGACGACTCACATTCCGAGTGTGGATATTGTTGCGGACTTACTTAAAAAGGATTTGAGTGTGCCAAGGATGGAAGTATTGCGATTGAAAATGAGTTTGATTTGAAGAAGCTATAGCCTCCGGTGTTTGAGTGTTGAATGAGCGCAGCACCGCATGTGGAAGAACAGCCCTCCAACGAGCAGCGCTTGAATTTGATCAAGACTTGAAATCAAGCGCGCACAGCAGCTTTGTTTGATGATTCATTATCAACAGTTAAGAACATGCACTATAGTGTATTTAACATATTATTATAGCAATCTAATAGGTTTGGAATGAAGTAAACATGCTTACTGTACCTTGATTGCAATGTTCCAATTTGCCAGAGTCCCTTCCAAGGCCTCCGAAATGCATTTCCCTGTATGTGGGCTGGGTAGGGCATTGTACGACAGAATATATATCTGCAGTATCCAATCTTTTGTGATGTAAACGCTAGTCACAACCATTATGCTGACCTGACAGGACTTCCTGGCGTACCCGAGCTTAAAATTACCAGGACCCGATTAACCCTATGAATCTCCAATCTCGCACGAGTTCATCTTACGTGAGTTTCTGATTGGATGTCCACAAGTCTGTGGTAATAGAGATGCGTCCATTTCGAGAAATACAGAGAAAAGGCATCGCAACGAAGAGAAATATCATGAATTTGTTGCGGAAGCTGAAGCGCTAACGACATCCTGTACCACTGAAGACGCAGAAGAGGACGACGAGGTGAAGCCATCTATTCGATGGAGAGGTAAATGCAGTCGAGCCATTGTCGAGTCGGACGATGAAGTCGATCGAGCAGTTGCAACCAGGTGGACAATATCCAGATCTTGACGTTGACTCGGATCTATCTTCACGCAAAGAATACGATGTTTTTGAGAAAGAATTACAGTACTCGGCCTCAGCGGCAAAAAATTGGAAGGCATCGTTTGGGCGCTCTCGGTTGCCAACAGACACGTTGAGAAGAAGAAGGGATGTTTGAATGGCTGGTATAGGCATCGAGACAAAGGCCACGCAAAGCAAAACACAAAGAAGAGCTCTCCAAAGATGTATGACTTTCACTCAGTCATGCTGCAATCTCGCCAGTGTTTACTTTGTAATCAACACGACGAAACTAGGATACCTCTTGCAAGACCTTGATTCAGCGGTACCGCAATCTCGCCTGTATTTGCAGTATTGTTAAGAGAAAGCCTCGACCTACTGCGGCATACCAGTATGACCTTCCCTCAGTCATACCGCCATCATTCGTGCATTTACTTTGTTATCAAGATGACAAAACAGGATACCGCCGTTATTTCCATCATTCAATGGAGACACAGTTACGCCTGTGTTTATTTTGCTATCAAGAAGACGCCAGTAGTATTGTCAAGAGAAAGTCTCGACCAACTGCGGCATACGTACCAAAAACACTTTAACCTCGTACAAATAATGTGGTCGTGCAGGTGATTTTTAAGGAAGTACTGAAAAACGAAACACGATGAGGTATAGAGAAAATTTGATAGGCAAATTCAATAAAATTCTGTTTAAGTTTTTATTTTTAGTTCGAAAAACGAAAATCATTGTTGATGTAAGACCTTTTCTAAGAACATTTATAAATAGATCAGATACTATTACAAATAGTAAAGGTTAGGAAGTATTTAAATCGATTTTATGTTCGACTTAAACTTTCCCGTTTTCTGGTGGTATTGTAAAACTAAAAAATAGACTGACTATTGTAATAAAAGCGTAGATATGGGGTCAGATTTATTGACTAAATATTTAAGTGCGCAAAAGATGCAAGAATTGCGATTAAAATGGGTTTAGTTTGATTCAGCCACATCCTCCTGTTTTTCAGGAGGAGTTTTGGAAGCACATGAATCCCTTTTTGTCTTTCACGTCTCTCCAAGACGATAATGATTGCGGCATGTCCAAAATCTTAACCCTTCGGTTCCAAGATCTACGGATTTTTCTTCTACGGAACCATCATTACTTGAGACACTTTGACCCTTTGGGATCATAACCTGTTACATAGTAATAGAATCCAAAGCGCAGATGTAGTCGAAAACTTAAGTAGTAAATGTCCAATAGTGAATCCAATATAAAACGAAAAATTCAGCACACTTGATATCTCCACAGTCAAACACACGTCGGCGGCGAGAAATGTATCAGCAAACAGGTTGAAATCACGGAAAAAGATGTCAAAAACAGGGTCAATGAGATGTATATTGAAAAGTGATTAACTAGCCTAACATGAAATTATATAAGAGATGTTGAATTTATGGTAAACTTCCATCCGGAGGTTGATTTCGTTGGTGCACTCTTGGATGTATTGACATCCCATAGCTGTTAATTTGTGTTATGAGCAACGAACATATCGTTAAGAAAGTGCTCCCTAATGTCCTGAAGCAACTATTTCTGCTCTTTATTTTTTTGTTTTTAGTCGTAATTTCTCATTGAATAAAACCCAAGTACTTCGCTTTTTTCGTATTATTTTTAAAAAATATGCGCTGGGCTTTCTGACCCGTTTAACCCGGTTTAGCTTGATTTCTGACCCGTAACCCGGCAAAACCGACCCAACCCGTCAAACCGTGGATCCGGTGACCTGGGAAATGTCACTAGTGCGGGCTTAAGGTTCACAAATTCACTTCAACGCAGCTTTCCATCACAGTGCGACTTCAAATCACCCATCACATTCAACCGTGCTTCTTCTACTAAGGACCTTATTTTTCAGTAGTCGACAAAACCCTGCAAAAACCAAAGCAAAATTGTGGTGGAGTCCAGTTCGAAATCGAACACCGTAGTGTCCGGAACTTGACCACCATCGCGCCCAGCCGACCAACTTACGGGGGGAGTACCCCGCGAGCCTTCGCCTGGGTTTCGATAGGGTGACCGATCAGCACTGCAGGACGCTGAGTCCGATTTGTGTTCCATCTCACCTTGTGTACCCATTGGTGTGGGTGGCTACACACTCGGTGGAGCGTCGATTAGTGAGGACCTTGGCAGGTACCGATATGGGTGTACCGCTTCTGGGGTACTTGAACCAAAAACCAACGAAAAGATAATCCAATGCGTCCGATCTTCAAATGGAGTGGAAATCGTCACTCCAAATGCGGGTAAAATCTGGGGCTCGATTGCACGCAGCAGTGAGTAACCCAGACAATAGAAATTCTGGGGCTTGGCTGCAAAAGCATCGAGTTACCTAGCCAATACAAAAAAGAACACGTTACAAACGTGTGAGTCCCGTCGTGGGACTCTCTGTCCTGGCCGGGATTAAATGAGCAAGAGGGGAACGTATTAGCCCTCTGCTCCCAATAACTCCAGCGGAGCGGCGACTAATGAAACCTAATGTAATACAAACACTATATTTAATAACCAATTAAATTCCAATATGTAAACTACATGAAAAACAGTGTGCCTTACCTTAAATCTGCGTACAAAACACTCCAAGCACACGATTACCCCAAACAGTCCATCCTTTTGGCCAACCCGATCGCCCCGACTTGAACTGGTACACTAGTACATGCTAGTCAAAATTTTTCAATAGCACTTCACCACAAAATCATCAACAAAACGATACAGTGCAGCATTTGAGATTGCAACGAATAAAACAGCGATATTGTAGTTTGTGCTACATGTCAAAACAAAATGTCCTCTTCGATTCAATTTGGATACCAATGCATCATTTTGGTCGTGTTCGGCTTACGCTGTATCCTCAACCATCCAACTATCGGCTGCATGTGCAAATGAAACACCAATTCCAGAAAGTCTCAAAAAATTTGTTGCCACGATTTACGATGTACCCGGCGATGAAAACTGTGGATATCATATGCGTGTTCGGAGCTTAAATACTATTATCCCTGGAAAACAACATGATTGACATCATGTCCGCCAAAATATGATCCAAACTTTAAAACGCGTCAAGAATTCTTGAGGGAAATTTTTCATGGCGAAGATTTACAAGAGCGCCTCAATTGGGTTACGTCTGGTCAACCGCCTCTATCAACAAGTGGTTTGAGACACAAACAACCGTGCATCAGGCTGCCAGTGCATTTGGGCATCTCGTTATTGTCTTTGATGACAGCGATCCCATGGACCACGGCACGTACTTATCATTCCACACTGCAGATCTCGACAAACGTCCAATCTGCATTGTGTTTCGCCGACAGAGCAGTCATTTCCAGCTAACCAAACTGTCAGAATTTGGGCTTCTCCCACCAATTGCTGTGATTTGGCACCAAACGCGGACAAGAAAGTGAAAACCGCCCGGATGCAGAAACTTAGCGGTCAAGTGGTTTCCTTTAGTATTTACGAAACGGGCGATGCGGTAGTTGACCTTACCGTAGATCCAAAACATATTCAGTAGATATATAGATAGTAGACCGGGAAACCGTGCTCACAGAGTTCGGCGATTGGTGGGAGGAGTTAGTGGATGCGCGATAGTGGTGTAAGCAAACGCGAAAAAAAGTTTCCAGGTTTTTCAGCATCGACCGGTATGACGATGGTTTGGTGTGCGGTGGCAGTAGCAATCGCGCTGATTGGTGGGTGGTGGTGTCAATAGTAAATGTAGTGGTGGCAATATCAATACCCTATAAATATCCAGCCTATCACTAATTTCGAGACACCAATCTTTTTAGGGAATTGCTAGGCCCAGAGACAAAGTAAAGCGTTGGAATCGCAAATGGCAGGAGGCGCGTAAGGGCGAAAAGAATCAAGTCATGGTTCAGACGACAGTTTCCTTATACTAGAACTTAAGAAATTTTTACTTAATGGAACAGAAGCGCTTATCATCGAAAGAGTTATTCTGTACACCGATGATCAGTCCTGTCGACATCGACGAAGGAAACGTTTCGGATAGCTGAAGATGGGAAGCTGTATGTCTGAACTAATAAAAATCGGTCCGAGTAGTATCTGCATCATATCACTAGCACCAATGGCCCAGGACGAGCTCATTACTTTTCCCATGTTGCAAAGATACAGAGACAAAGTGACCACTAGTACAAAACCCAAGGTTTTCTAAGTCGTTCCCATCTGTAGAATATTCGCCATCGTCGTCGTCGTACCCACTAATACATTTAATGCCTCGCACCCGTGATCAAACAGGAGGCCCAATGGAGACGAGGAATCGATACGCCGTGCCTGTTGTCCAATGTCTGATACGAGAAGCTCTACACACCAAGGGGTGTCACTTTCCAGGAGAGGACGTAGAGCTGCAACAACAAGTACCAATCCAGTGAGAATGAGTTTTAGGCCAGCCATAGTGGCAAGAGCTCGACCAGAAAATTATTCATTGGCGTGAGGATGTGTTTGTACACAATAGAATTGTCAGCTGCATGTTTTCGTATGTCAATAGTTTCCAATCCTTCTCGCGACACATATTTGCTGAAGTGCGTGGTTTTACCATCTCCAGTGCTGCGATGACGTACGCACCCTAGCGAATATGAAAATGATCTGTAGTTTGTAAAAAAAACTTGCGTTAAGATTTACCCCCGTTACTCATACCTATTTTTGGGGACTCCTGTTTTTTATTTCAGCACGAGTTTAAGGCCATTTAGCAAGCTAAATGATGACGTCGATAAGCCTTTCAATTAACTGAAAAAAATGGCTCGAGTTTAAGGCCATTTAGCAAGCTAAATGATGACGTCTATATACTTTCAATTAACTGAAAAAAATGGCTCAAAATTGTACTTTATGTTTTTTGTCAGATCGTTTTTCCTTCTGCAAAAGCGCTATTTCTAAAGTCGAATTAAATTAGGTCCGATTTATAGTCCAGTTGGAACTCGATTAGGGACGGCCTCCGACGGACAGAAAAAAATTGGGAGCGAGGGAGCGAAAATGCAGTCAATGACAGTCTTGTAAGGAAAAATCCAGCCAATCACTAATTTTCGTGACACGTAATCCAGCAAATCACTAATTTTCGAACCCACGGACAGACACTCGCAATTCTTTTTAATATAATATAGACTAGAGTGTAAACCCATTTAGCGAGCTAAATGAATGAATATATGTCGATATATATAGATGTGTGTGTCTCGCTCACTTAAGTGTTTGCCTAAATAGTTTTTTCAAATCTACATATCATGTATGGGGGCCGTCCGATAGGCGACCGGCAATCGGTGGAAGGCTCCATTCCCGTTACACATTGACAATCGACGGCGAACACATCAAGGCCGATGCAGTGCAATGTGGCATCGTCTCGGTCTGTTCGTCGTCACTGCTAAAGAGCATGGATTCGAGTATATCGAGGTCCAGTTGATCAAATAGTGGAAGCGTTGGGCTGGGCGTCGTCAACTACTGCTGCGTCAGGGGTTGCACCTCCACGCGAGGGTACAGGGGCATGGACGTGTGCATCGTGACATTCATATCAAGCGGCGACACGAGATTGATCCGCACGGGCGGGCACAGGGCGCCGGGCACGTGGTGCTGCAGTCGGGGTCGGTAGCGATCGAAAAACGTTTGGCCGGCGTCCAGGACCGTTGACGGTGGACTGTGGACGCCGCGTCTCGGGTGCGACGGGATCTAAAGCTGCTGCATCTGATGAGCCCACTGTTGTCGCTGGAGCTATTTCTGTTTTTTCTTGAGGAAACGGCATCGATGGTCTAAGCGCATTTGATTCTGATTCGCCTTTTCACGATGCATGGCGAAAAACTTGTGCAAGCCGCCGCTCTTCTTGTGCGTGCGCTCCTAGTCGCACCGTTTGCTCGAGTATTGAGAGAGCATGGCATCGGACGTCGTCGTGGCGGCGGCGGTAGCGCGCGGCGTCTCTAATTGCTGCTCTTGTTTCACCTGTGTGTCTGTCAGGTAGTCGTACCCGTTGTACCAACGGAGGGGGGCGCTCATGAGGTGAAAATGAAGCCAATGACAGTCTTGTAGGGTAAAAATCCAGCCAATCATTAATTTTCGTGACACTATTTTTCGTGACACGGACAGATCGCATTTTTTTATATAAGTTAGACTAGAGTGTAAACCCATTTAGCGAGCTAAATGGCTCTCTGCGCGCCCTTGCTGCGTATATATAGGTATCGACGTTTTGGCTCCCACCTACACCTTCCATACCACCAATCATGTGGTAGCAGGACCCTGTCAAAAAAAGAGAAAAACGCAAAAAATCCATCCAATCACGAAAAAGCGAGAAAAAATCCAGCCAATCACTAATTTTCGAACCCACAGACACGATTCGAGAGTTTAAACCCATTTAGCGAGCTAAATGACTCGCTGCGCGCCCTTGCTGAGTATATATAGGTATCGCCATTTTGGCGCCCACCCTCACCTTCCATACCAAAAAATAGAAAAAGCAAAATCCAGCCAATCACGAAAAAGCGAGAAAAAAAACAGCCAAGTGTAGGACCCGTCGTACAGACGGTGTAGCCGGCGCGTATACGCACGGTGCCGCTAGCGCACAGAGAAAGACTTTTCTTTAAGCGGCGTTCGCCGCTACTTAGCCGATACGCCCTTATAAAGGGCTTAGTAGGAGAGAGCTCTCCTACTAGGGGCCAAGATTCCCGCTTTGGTTTACAATTAGCTTTCGCTAATGCCTTAACGCAAGGCTCCCTTATTGAGGGTGTAGATAAGGGGAAGGATCCCTTTACGCTACTGTACTCACTACACGCGCGACCGGTCGAGGTCGTGCGTCTGTAGTCGTTGAGTGAAAATGTAAACTGAATGTATATTTAATATATAATTAGCCTAAATTAATTTAAACTAATGTAAACTATATGTAATACTAAGTAGAACTTACCAAATTCGTACCTAGCAAAAATGTAGTGTACACCACCTGTGTACCAACACGTGGATGGCTGACACGCCATCTCCAAGGGCTCCTGACCTTATTGGTTAAAATAACCAATGGTTCAAAACCTTTCGAACCGGTCAATACTGACCCCAACCGTAGTTTACTCACGTACACCACATACTAAATGTGACTCGAATGTAACCCTGTTACATCCTCCCCCATCAAGACTATTGCTTACGCAATAAACAAAATTTTGTTGGAGAACTCCAACTGCCAGAACCTCTGGCTGACCATGTGCACCTTTAGTGGTGCTATGGAAGAAAACTATTCCGATAACTCGGAAGTTAATGCCCTTGGGGAGATCTCCCAAACGGCTGACCACTCCGACAGCGACGAACGTCGATGTTGCTCATCCAATCCATTCCCCACACGTGGAGAAAACGCGCTAACTCGTGCGCCACGTTTACCAACTAATGATGATGCATCTGTGTCGCCGCAGGCAACCATCACCAATGAACCGGCCTCGGTTCATGAAGCCCGACATGCCGTACCGGCACGGAAGGGTCCTCGTGACCCTCAAAAGAAGGATAAGAACGAGGTGAAGAGGGGATTAGCCTCCCATATCCCTGGCCTGCGGCTGTACTGCCGCGTAAAATCGCGCGCCGGAAACAACTCCGGGACAAACTTCTAACTCCTAAGCAGTTTACTTTTAAGTCCTACCGGACGCGCCTCGGGAAACAGTCACGCGGTGCCCTCGTGGATATCCTCCATGAGATTCCCTTTGTTCTCTTACGGGACAAAAGCGTCGAGGACGCAGAACAGGCATTCCGCGCTTGGGCGGAAGGGGAAAAGCGCCTCCCCAACTTTGATGCGCTGTACAACAGCTTTTCCGAACCCGACGTTCGGGTAGAGAAAGCGTTACGCTTGGCATATGCCCAGGCCAAAGCGCAAGGGCAGTTACCTTCCTCTTACGACACGCGCCCTGCTCTCGATGTGGTGCCGGAGAGCAATGCAAACTCTGCATCTGCCTCCGGCAAACTACCAGCTACTGGGAGTGACGGGGCTTCCTCCGCCCCTTTGGCAGTTGACTCTCAGCGGGATTCTCCCGCTCGAAAGCGTCAACGACGTCACAGCAATCCTGTCGCAGGGGAGTCTTGGACTCCCACGAACTCTGGGAATGTGGATAACCTTTCCACTTCACCAGGTACTGGGTCTCACCCCGGTGATGGCGTCGTGCCACCAGACGTTCCACATGGTAATGTGGAGTACCCTCCGTATCGAGGACTGGAGGAGGAGGTCGCGCTATTGCGACGTGAGTTCCACGAACGCTGTGATCGACACAGCCGTCGCATCCTAAATGCCAGGAGGGACGAGGGACTCCGCGACGAGGGGAGTGCGAATGAACGCATCGAGGGGCGGCTTGCCTCCCTCGAGTCTCTCGTTGCAGAGCTTCAGGGTCGTATTTCGACCCTGTCGGAGATGTTCCGACCTGTCGTGCCTTTCGGCTATCCGACTTCCCACCCTCCTCCAAGAGGGGACCCGCCTCCGGGTTCTGGTATGGCTTAAGCATACCCACATAGAAGGTTGGATGCGTACGCATCGCCTTCGGGATGTCCAAAGTATACGACAAGCCCTTTCAGGCTAGTACCTTAAAAGGACCCACTAACCTGGGGCGCAGTTTATTCCGTAACACGTTGGAAACTGCATGCGTGGGAAGATTTTTAGCGTTTAATAAAACAATTTCTCCTACTTTGTACACTTTTTCGTTACGCCGCCCCTTGCGGTCAGCCTGCTCCTTCTGCTTGTCTTGGCTTTCTGCCATGGCATCGAAGACGTGTCGTAAGACACTGAGGCGCGTCGATAAGAGCTTATCGATGTGCTTTCGCACAGATAAAGGGCTGACATCGGGGAATCCTCCCCCCTCAAGCCCTGGGCCACACACACGTGGCGTCAACGGAACCCTCGGATTCACTAATCCGTTCACGTAAAACGGGGTAAACCCCGTAGATGCATGGACCGAATTGTTAATATCAAATTAGGCCATAGGAAGCATCTCACTCCAACTCATTGGAGAATCCGGACATAAACTCCGGATAATATCCTCAACAACACGATTAACGCGTTCCATTTGACCGTCCGTCTGTGGATGATCCGCAGTGGACATGAGGAGCTTGGTGCCTAGCACCTTAAACAGCGCTCCCCATAATTGTCCCGTAAAACGGGGGTCCCGATCCGACACAACGGAATCGGGTAGACATGCTGTCGAAAGACACGGTCTAGGAACACTTTCGCTGTTCCTTGTCCATCTATGGACTCTGGCACCGCCGCCAGGTGAGCCATATTGCTCAATCGGTCTACAAAGACCAATATGCCGGTGTTCCCGGCCTTATCCTTCGGAAAACCGAACATAAAAATCCATGCTAATGGATTTCCAACACTCCGTTGGAACCGATAAGCTCGCCAAAGGCGCAGCTGAACTTGCAGAGGGTTTAACCCTCTGACACGTCTCACAGGTGCGTATATACGCACCGACCCACTTATACATGTTGGGCCACCAATACAAAACGCTTAGAGCGTTGTAGGTCTTATCCCGACCTAAATGACTCCCGGTAGGGCCGTCATGTGCCTCAAAGAGGACTCTATACTTTAGTTCCTCATCATGAGGAACAACCACCCGCGGAGTGTCCTCCGCGATCGTTCTATAATATAGCAAACCGTCACAGTACCTGTAACGGTGTAAACGAGCTTTAGCTCGACTTGACAGGGTTGGCTCAGACGAGCCAAGTCCCTTTCCACCCAACGTGCTGATAAGCGCCGTACACTGTGGGTCTTTCTCATACGCCGGGCGTATGATATCCACCACAGACGAGGTGACGAATGTCGCGTGAGCGAGATCGTAATCGGGACGACGCGACAACGCGTCTGCAAGCACGTTCTGCTTGCCAGGTTTATACTTAACCTCAAAGTTGTACTTTGCAAAGAAGGAGAGCCAACGGGCCATCTGTTGCGAGAGATGAGGTGGCTTTGTCGCTGTCCGTAAGGAAGCGTGGTCAGTATAAACCACGAACGGCTTTGAGCCGAGTAGGTGAACCCTAAATTTGACAAGGGCATACTTCATTGCAATAGAGCCTTGTCATGAACGGGATAGTTCCGTTCCGCAGTTTTAAGCTGACTCGACTCAAACGCAATCACGCGTTCCCCTCCCGCGTCGTCTGCTTGTAACAAAGCACATCCGATTGCGAAATCGGAGGCGTCGCAAACGACGCTAAATGGTTCCCCAGAATCTAGGAGAGCAATAACAGGAGCTTTCAACAAGCTCCCCTTTACCGCTTCAAAAGCGTTTTGCTGTTTGGTTTCCCAACACCAATCAACGTCCTTCTTAAGAAGGTCCGTCAATGGCTTCGCCATTTCAGCGTAGTTCTCGCTGTATTTGGTGGAGATAATTGGCTAATCCAAGCCACTTCCGTAAATCTCTAAGATTTACAGGCAAAGGCCACTCCACAATGGCTTTCACCTTCGCGGGATCCGCCCGCACTCCATCCTGATGAAGCATACGTGGAAAGGAATTTCCTCAGCACCAAATATACATTTGGATGCGTTCGCATATAACTTATGCTCTCGCATACATTCTAGCACTGCTCGAAGGTGTATAAGGTGCGTCTGAACATCAGACGAGTCGCCTTCCGCACGTCTATGAACGAATATATCGTCGAAGTACGTCTGAGCGTACTTTCTATGAGGGCGGAAGAGTTTAGTCACCAAGCGATTGAAAGTCGCTGGTGCATTCGAAAGCCCCTGTGGCATAACTAGCCACTCCCACAGCATGCCGCTAGGCGTGCTGACCGCTGTAAGCGGAATATCGGATGCTCGCATGAGCACCTGATAATACCCGTCCACCAGATCTAAGGCACTGTACAAAGTACAGCCCACCATATTGTTCTGTAGGACATCCTTACGAGGAATCGGAGTCTGCATGGGTACTGTAGCTGCATTCAACTTGTGGTACGCATGCACAATACGCCACTTTCCGTTCGGTTTACGAACACAAAAAGTGGAGAAGTATGGGGAGACTTACTCTCCCGTACCATCCCTGCCTCTTCTTTCCCTTGAAGAATGCGTCGATGACGTCACATTTCTCCTTGGGGAGAGGCTACTCCTTAGTGACGCAGTATTTGGTTCCAGGAACCAAATCAATTTCATGTCGGACTCCCCGATCCGGTGGTAACCCCATCGGTGGGTTGTCACTAATGACATCTACAAATTCATTTAGTAAGGAATGGTAAGGGTCCTCAGGATCCGCTAGTATCTTGAGACCGCTTCGGGCATCCAATGCCTGTTTGGTTTGCACCAAAACTGACTCGTTCATCGTGGATGAGGAGTTCAACTCCTCTTCCGGACGTAATACGACAACCTCGTCGATTTCACCTGCTTTCAAAGCAGTTTCAAATTCTTTGAAGGACATCTACTCCAACGACAACGGTTCACCTATCCCAGGCAACCGTTCAAGGCTTACGCCTTCCGTGACAACACCTGTCACACTATTCAGCATCCGATAGGACTGTTGACTACTGGCCTCGGGACTCATCCCGGGACCCCGATGGGGGGAGTCAATTACCCCATCTATTGGAAGCGCCTCGCGCCTATCCACATAGGTCTCTACTTCTGCCACCGGTGACTCGCCGGTCTCACCTAATACGGCGTGGTCGGAATCAATTCCGACGTGCGAAAGAGACGAACTACGGGTCTCTTAGCTTGGAAGAGCCTCGGGATTAACCACAGGGGTCTCTACCCCTCCCACTGGAGTCGCCTCAGAGTAATCCACTCTACCAATGGCGACTCGCCAGTCTCCCCTATAACGGCGTGGTCGGAATCATTTCCGACGTGCAAAAGAGACGAACTACGGGTCTCTTCGCTTGGAAGCGCCTCGCACTTAACCACAGGGGTCTCTACCCCTCCCACTGGAGTCGCCTCAGAGGAATCCACCTCTGCCAATGGCGACTCGCCAGTCTCGCCTATAACGGCGTCGTCGGAATCATTTCCGACGTGCGAAAGAGACGAACTACGGGTCTCTTCGCTTGGAAGCGAATCGCGCTTAACCACAGTGGTCTCTACCCCTACCACCGGAGTCGCCTCAGAGGAACCCACCTCTGCCACTGGCAACTCACCAGTCTCACCGTTAACGGCGTGGGGATTAACCGCCGAATCCCCCTCGTTAAGGAACTCTTCCTTAACGTCATTGGGAATGATCATTTCAGACATCCCAATCTCTGGAATCTCACGCCAGAATCGCTTTTGCGATCGAGCAAAGGTGGGTTCATGACTCGTCAATGCTTCACCCGATCGCGGGTGCGTTGATCCAATGGATTTAGACTTCCGGTCTATCCATGTCTCGTGGCGTTCCAGCCACTTCATGCCCATAAAGAGGTCATACTTCGAGTCCAAATACAGGACTAGGCAACGTTCTAAGCTTTTTAAGTCTGAAAACTTCAGCTTAAGGTCAATCGAGACCTTGGGTACAGAAACCTGTACGCCCGTCGCTATACGGACCGTGACAACGTCACGAGAACGTGCCTCTAGGGCCTCGGCATACAGCCGACTCTTCTCTACAGAAGCCCGTCTGACGCTCCAGAGTCTATCAAGACCCCCCAAAGCTTATCAAAGCCTTTCACGTCCGCAAGGACGACCAGCAAACCTGGCTGATACACCAACTCGGTGCTAGAAAGCACCGTTTCCCTCTGGGCTTTGTTCTTTCGTCCCCTACCCTGGGGCTTAACAGCACTGAGGGATCCCCCAGTAGGGCGCCCTGCACCTACTGGGAGCCGTCGTTTCCCGACGGCTTGGGCAAGGGCTTTCTCCCAACCCTTGGTCCCTTCCAGCGACTATCTCGCTGGGGATTTTTTGGAACATCTGTTCCGCAGATGATCCGTGCTTCAACACAGGAAGAATCTCAGCGGCCTATGCCGCTGCAACATAGCAAGGATCTCCGCTTCGGAGCCCTGCGAGATAGAGTCCGAGTGACGCCTAGCGGAAGGTTGCTCCCCCGCTTCGACCTGACTCAGGTCCATGGGTTCAGGACCCACCTTAAAGGAACGAAAGTTCCTCTCGGCGTTAAACGCCATCTTAGACGCCTCCCCCAGGGATTGGGGTCGGCATCGGAACGTCTCCGAACGTGCTGGCTCTTCTTTCAGGCCTCCCATGAAGACGGGGATGGACACATCATCCGAATACGCTTTTGCGTACATCCCTGCCAACAGGGTCTTCAGTTCTTGGACATATGTTTCCAAGTCCCTAGTGCCCTGACGGCACCTCAAAAACGCCAGCTGATTGTGGAAAACCAGATCAGGCGTGGCGAACATGTCCACAAGCTTTTGCTTAAGGACTTCCCAATTCGGGAACACGTCCATGACCGAATCCAAGCATGTAAAAGCCCATGCACGGGCTTTACCCGTAAGATGGGTCAGTGCAAGTCCCACTTGCAAGTGATCAGCGGTCACATTCGCTGTGGCGAAGGCCGTTTCGACCTCTCGTAACCACACATACAGGTTATCACCCTTTTCACCGGTGAATTCCTTTATCTTAAAGGACAATGGGGGACGCGCCCCCGTGGAACGACCTCCACCTAAACTCGCCTCATGGGCAATGAGGGCATTGACCCTTACCTTCACGGCCTCAAGGCCTTTCTCCACTAGGAGCTGCATACCTTCGTCACCCAGTAAGGATAACATCCTGTTAAAGGCTTCCTGCTGGACGATGGTCAACCTATCCCAATCGTCCTGATTCATCCCTTGCATAGGATGCCTTAGTCTACCAACACAGTTGTTGGATTGACTACTAGTGCTACCAGATGTAGCCGGTACGTATACGCACGGTGCGTCTAGCGCACAGAGGAAGACTTTCTTTTAAGCGGCGTTCGCCGCTACTTAGCCGATACGCCCTTATAAAGAGCTTAGTAGGAGAGAGCTCTCCTACTAGGGGCCAAGATTCCCGCTTTGGTTTACAATTAGCTTTCGCTAATGCCTTAACGCAAGGCTCCCTTATTAAGGGCGTAGCTAAAGGGAGGGCTCCCTTTACGCTACTGCACTCACTACACGCGCGACCGGTGGAGGTCGTGCGTCTGTAGTTGTTGAGTGATAATGTAAACTGAATGTATATTTAATATATAATTAGCCTAAATTAATTTAAACTAATGTAAACTATATGTAATACCAAGTAGAACTTACCAAATTCGTACCTAGCAAAAATGTAGTGGACACCACCTGTGTACCAACACGTGGATGGCTGACACGCCACCCCAAGGGCTCCTGCCCTGATTGGTTAAAATAACCAATGGTTCAAAACCTTTCGAACCGGTCAATACTGACCCCAATCGTAGTGTACTCACGTACACCACCTACTAAATGTGACTCGAATGCAACCCTGTTACAGACGGGGCAGGGCATAAAAACCGTCTGTCCGTCTACAAAACTTGCCCCCCATGTATTTCTAGGGTTAGGATAGCGAAAAATTATACTATACAGTATACTAATGTGGTCACAATCCTTGGGTCGCACGCCGTTACTGCTTGCAGTAACGGCGTGCGACCACTATCAATGTCGGTATGTAAAGCTGCTATTTCTAACCAATGAGAAAGTCGAATAGTTTTTTTACTTAACTGTTAAAGCACTATTTGTAACCAATTAAAAGAACTCGATAGTACAGTTCGACTTCGCTTAGGTACGGGACTATGCGGACATGGTATTCTTTTATATATAGATATATATTATAGGGAATTGCTATTCGCACACCCCAATTTTGCTATTCGCACACACACCATAATAGAATGTCATTTGTTAATTGGAACGGTGCATGATGTACTTAAAAACTGGGTCCGGTAAAAACATTAGTAATTTATTTAGGTAGAGCCTTTCCCCTTAATATTTAACGTAAGGTATCTAATAAAGTCGTTTCAGACGTTATATCGAGTAAACATCTTTTCTCACATACAGTAATATTTAAAATCACACGGCGTGCCAGCAGCACATTTTTCTGACCGAGTTCATACAATTACGGAAACTTGGACCCACTTAAAATAGATACGTCTTGATCAAAAACAGCAAAAAAGCACCAAGGGCACACTCGTGTAAAGAACGTAAAAGCTTTGGCAAGCTACATCCAAGATAAGTGGCAGCCCGTAAAATCCACAGAAGCATCCAAACCAGAAGGTAGTGAGCACATATGTTACATTTTTATACAGCATATAGCTCATGATTTTGGCAACGCGTCGGTAAGCCCACCGACCGTGCACAAAAATAAGCCGCTGGAGAAATCGAAACTGGGCTAAGGCATAGTCCGAAGCATTCACGGCCTAAGCTCCTTCCTGACCACAGATCCCGACACCAATATGGGCTGTATGGATCATTGTAACATCATTTGCTCCATCTCCAATATCCAGCGTGACGCTCTCCGACTCGAACTCACGAACATATTCAACGATATCAGCTTTTTGCTTTGGAGACGCTCGGCAACAGATGACCGATGACGCGCATTTTTGCGTCACTTGGTAGAAAAGGCGACGCAATTGAGGGCAAAGAGCAAACTCAAGAGCCTGTCCGTCAATGACAAGCGCTAATCTCTGCGGAGTTGGTTCATTCTGGCGCCTGTTTTTTCTTCCTTGCGATCTTGGGGTGAGCGAGCCATACTCCGGTGTATGCACCGTACGGTTTTCACCCTCAGTTCCAACGTCGTATAGGGACTCGTCGTCAGATGTAAACCTGTCAACATACTCGGCGTCAGTCGCAACCGAGGAATATACTGGACTTCCACTGAATGCTGAAGGAGTCCTCTAAATTCGACGACTCGGCTATGTCTTTGGATTTTTCTTTTTACTCACCGGTTTTCCGTAAAAAAAAGGGACCGACTAGGTGCACATTTGCTACGTGCACACCGATCAGGGGATTGGGGTGTGTGTGCACGCAGCAAAGGAGGGGGATGGGTAGGGGTGTGCGCACGAAGCAAATGGGGGGGTGCACCTAGTCGGTCCCAATATTAATAGAAAAATGGTTTTGTTACGGATGGCATGTTGTAATGGGGTGCCATTACATAATTGATATTCAAGTTAGAATATCAC
>CM047584.1:5772433-5802345 GCA_026184515.1 Peronosclerospora sorghi | reverse complement strand
AAAAAACGTAGAACACCAGTAGGGGCGGGGCGCCCTACTGGTAATGTTATCCCACATGCCGACATAGGGCATGTGAGGGTAATAGCTCCAGACGGGACTATGTCCTGTCAAAAGGTGCAGGGTGATGGTAAGCCTCTTATCACCATGGAGGTTAAGCCGCACGGGAGAGATGTCCCCATGCGAGCTTTGTTTGACACAGGAGCGTCAAACAATTTCGTTAGAACTCAGAGTCTAACGCTGTTGAGCTTCGTGGAGGTAGAAACCCCACGAAGTATGTTGTCATTTCGGTTAGCAACAGGTGCAACCGTGACTATTCCAAAGCGTGTGATTAAAACACGCTTCGGGTTGAATGAACTGTCATTCGAGGATGAATTCATCGTCCTCGATTTAGATGACAAGTTCGATGTGATACTTGTAATCCCATGGATGTCCAAGTTTAAACCTTCGATCGACTGGGTTAACCTATCGATCGACTGCGGCGGACCCACAGGATCTGATCACCCTGTGTGTAATCCGGCTGTATCATAAGATACAACCGCAGAGTCAGACAGTCTGGTGGATAGCGATGGCACCACCAGGTCTGTTCTGACATGATCAGCAGGAGGTACCTCCACTGGTGAGAGTCCAGAGGGACTACCACACGCAACAGAAGAGTCGTTGCGTGTTGGAGAGAAACATTCCACGGGTGATAAAGACCACCGTGAGAATGAAGTGATATCCACGGTGGGAAACACCCACCGTGAGCATGAGGTGATATCCACGGTGGGAAACACCCACCGTTATAATGAAATAGTATCCGCAGTGAGAAACACCCACTGTGCGACCGGAGGTTACAACACGACGAAAGAATTCCGTGCTGATGAGAGTGAACTCACGATCGAGTGCAATCGTGATCACAACTCCGTGGTGGCCAGTTCCCACCACGTTGCGTTAGCCATGCACACGGGTGATAAAGACCACCGTGTCGCAGAAAAGGCGGCCGATCAGACGAGAACATCTGATCGCCAAAATTCCATGGTAGGCAGTGGCCACCATGATGACGAGTATTCGCACACGGTGAATCGTAATCACCGTGTAGCAGTCAATCAGACGAGTACGTCTGATTGCATGGGCAGTTCCGTCGAGACGATAAACGTCTTGACGCAAACGGAGACAGGATTAGCTACCCAGTATCTGTTGATGGAACACCCTCCGAAAGAAGGTTCGGAGGTGATGGCTCTTCCAGCGCTAAGCTGGAAGAAGTTTATGAAAAAAATTGCACGATGATCAGATCGAACAGATCTGTATCATCGTAGCAACAGATGATGTAGTGGATATTCGTGAACGAATATCCACATTACAAGTGGAAAACATTGGGAACGAGGTTCCCAATGATCAAACCAAAGTTCAGCGTTTTGAAGCGCAGGGCTGGGAGTCGCTTAAAGCGAACTCTCCATTTTATGAGGTACTTCGGGAATAAGCTGACGTATTCCCAGAAGAAGTACCTAGCGAGCTCCCTAAGGATAAGGGAACTCGTCATGAGATTGACCTCGTGACAGGCACGAAGTATTGTGTTACCCGGCAATGGCCGTTGCCGCGTGATCAAGTAAAAGCGATCGACGAGTTTTTCAAAGCTCGTCGTAAATCAGGCCAAGTGCGGGAGTCTACCTCACCGCACTCTACCCCCAGCTTTTGTGTGAAGAAGTCCACAGGTAGGTGCAGAATCGTTCACGCTTACAACAAGCTGAACGCAGCGACGGTACCGGCGCAGACGCCGATACCGCGAAAAGATGTCATCATAGATGGCATGTGCGGGAGCACCATCTTTAGTTCTCTCGATCTAAGAGATGGATTTTATCAAATCCTAATGCGTGAGAAGGATATCCCTCTCACGGCGGTAAGCCTCCCAAGCGGCATGCTTTGGGAGTGGCTTGTTATGCCACAGGGGCTTCGAAATGCCCCTGCTACGTTTAACAGATGCGTAACGCATCTATTACGCCCGGTGCGAGAATTTGCACCGAGTTATTTCGATGACGTGTTCATCCATAGTAAGGGTGATCACGATAAAAGCGATGTAGATGTCCATAGGGAGCATCTACGTCGAGTGTTAGAGCTTATGAGTAATCATAAGCTCTATGCAAATCTAAAGAAGTGCACCTTTGGTGCACCTGAGATACCCGTCCTTGGATGTTTTGTGGGCAAGAACGGGGTGCGTCCTGATCCAGAAAAGATCAGGGTGATCGTTGAATGGCCTAAGCCAAACAACGTTAAGGAACTTCGAAATTTCCTTGGGTTGGCAACATATTTGCACAAATATTCGTGCAACTATGCTGGGTTAATACGACCTCTTTCTCAATTACTTAAGAAAGATGTCTAATGGCATTGGGATACCCAATGCCAAGATGCTTTTGATGCAGTCACGTAAAGCTTGACTGAAGCGCCTGTCTTGGCTATAGCCGATAACGAGAGTCCTTTCCACGTCGTTTGCGACGCGAGCGATTTCGCTATCGGCTGTGCTTTTATGCAGCGTGATCACGATGATCGTAATCGCGTAATGTGCTATCAATCGCGTCAGTTGCGCCCAGCCGAGCGCAACTATCCAGTGCATGACAAGGAACTCCTTGCCATGAAGTACGCACTGGCCAAGTTTCGGATCCATCTATTGGGAGATAGACCGTTTGTGGTTTACACGGACCATGCGTCACTACGCACGGCCGTGAATTCACCACACATTTCTCAAATAATGGATCGATGGCTGTCATTCTTTGCTGAGTACAACCTTACGGTTGAATACAAACCCGGAAAGTTGAACGTGATAGCAGATGCGCTATCACGAAGGCCCTATTACGAGACGAAACCATCCGTAACCGAAGGGGCCAGTGCAAACGCGATCCGTTGCACTGCTTTGTCGTCGTCAATTATACGACAAGTACGCGAGGCGTACAAAACAGACGAGGAGACACGTCTGTTGATTGATTATATAAGTAATCAATCAAGTGAGAAGCGCGACGAACTCCCAGAGTTCCTCCGCGCTTGCGTGCATCGATATCGACTGCACAATGGTCTGCTGCTTTACAGCACAGACCAAAAAGATGAAAGTCGCATCGTCGTTCCAAACGACGATGATCTCAAACATCAAATTATGTTTGAGTATCATGATGCACCGATTTCGGGGCATCAAGGTCGAGAGAAGACATACGATTCTATCGCACGTGACTTTTACTGGCGAAACCAGTACAAGTGGGTACGAAAATACGTACGCGCTTGCGAGATTTGCCAGCGCGTTAAGCCTGCGCAGTCTGCACAGGCTCCGCTGCAATCTCTGCCGGTTCCGACAGAGTGTTGGAAGTCCATTTCAATGGACTTCGTATTCGGTCTTCCACCCGACAATAGTCGGAAGACCGGAATAGTGGTCTTTGTAGACCGTTTCAGTAAGATGGTACATCTTACTGCAGTATCAGCGAACGTAATCTCCGCTCAAATAGCGCGGATACTCGTTGATACGGTATTCCGTTTGCACGGAATGCCGGAAGACATTGTCTCCGATAGAGATCCGAGATTTACAGGACGTTTCTGGCAAGAAACGTTCTCATTGTTGGGAACCCAGTTGAAGATGTCAACTGCGGACCATCCGGAAACGGATGGGCAGACGGAACGGGTTAACCGCGTTCTCGGAGACATGTTGCGATCATACGCACATGCCTTTGAACAGTGGTGTGACTACCTGTCACTCACTGAATTTGCGATTAACAATTAGTTGCATGCTTCAACTAAGCATACACCGTTCTACGTGAATGCCTTAATGCATCCACGAACCCCAGCTTTACTTGGCGGTACGACAAATCTAAGTGGGGGAGGGACCCGCTCAAATTTTGAGCGATTCAATGCGCAAGTTGCGACTGCAACTTGTGAGCAAAACGATGGCCCTTCTACTGAAAATACAGTAGAAGCGGAAGCAGCTTCAATTGAAACTGAAGCTGCATACGATGAATATGTGTCTGCAGCAATGGCTGCAGACAACGAGGACAATGCACCTACTGCTGATAAAGCAGTAGATGAATTCGTATTACAGCGCCAAGCTGTAATACTCTATGTAAAAGATGCACTTGCCTCTGCTTTTGACAAGCAGAAGCAAAATGCAGATAAACAAGGAAGGAAGAACAAAAACTCCTTTCTTAAAGGTGAATTAGTATTATTAAGTACTACCAATTTGTCTACACATGCAATAAGCAACTTCCCAACACGTAAGTTGCTTCCTAAGTACATTGGACCTTTCAAGGTCCAAGAGATTCGGGGGAATGCCTATACCTTATACATTCCCACAGCAATGCGGCTTCACCCAACATTCTATGTTGGGCGGCTCAAGCCGTATCACTCGCCTTCGTTTTACGACGAGACGCAGAACCACGGAAGATACCGTGCTTCTCCAAGTCTCCCAATAGAGACTTGTAATCGGCTTCCAGCCGTTGGTGATCAGAGCGGAGAGTCATTACCTCCGCCTTCGACTGCTCAAGATCAGGCGTGCGCTGATCGAGCTCTCCCTTATAGCGGGAAAGCTCAATGTACAGAAGATCATTCTTCTGCTGGAGGGCAGTGTGCGCCCCGAGGATGTAGCGGACATCCTCGCGAAGAGACCGATATGTCTTCACACAGTGATACATATCGCTGCTCAAGGAGGAATAACCCTCCTCGAGCTTGCGGAGCAAAGAACCATGCTCCGCAACAACAACGGCGAGGGAATTCTCAACCTCCGCTGCCCCTGATTGATAATCAGGGGAACAAGCGACATATCCGAGCGCTTGATCTCGAAGCGCTCGGTGTATTCGAAGAAGGGGAAGCGTACCGAGTACTTGGTACGCTGGCTGGGATATCCCCAAGAGTTCGACTCTTGGGAGCCGATTGAGGTTCTGAGGGCCGACGCCCCAGACCTTTTGACTGAGTTTTAGAAGAAGTCTCAAACTCATAATGCGAAGTAGCATCAACAGTAGGTGTTGATGCATTCAGGGTATCAATTAAACCCTGAATTTCGGCGGGTACGGAAAAACCACCGTACCCCCGCAACTCCTCCTCTGACAGACGAGGAGCGCCCTGCGTACACCGCGGGCAAACGAGGTGAGAAGGGACACCACACTTTAACCCTTCTTTGATGCAAGCATAATGGATGTATTCCATTTTGCCTGTTCGTGAGTGCTTTAAAAAGCGCTCGCGCATTACGTGAACTTTATTCACGTAATCATCTGGGCTTTTGTTGTAGTTGTAAACAAAAGCATTCCAACTCTAAGTCAGGGCGTCTTTATCGTCCCTGTTCTTCCTTGACCCTTTCCGGCTCGAATAATATCGAACCTGGAAAAAGAGGTCAATAAAGTACAGACGTCTATCGTCTGTACTTCGATCGAATCGACGTGACTGGATGTCTTCGCAGTCATCCAGCACGTTGATATCGAACAACGCATACTGGCAGTTTACGGTGACCGCCACTGTTGGGGGCGATAGCCCAGCCAGGGTTACGAAACCCCACTTTGTACGGAACATGTGGTTCCGTACGATGATACGCTTTAGAAGCGGTAGGCGCCGCTTCTGTTCGATCTCTTTTAGCAGGCGGATCACCACCTGCTTCAGCACCACGCGCCGGGGTTAAATCACCCCGACGTGGAGAAGTACTTGGTCCAGGTGGGTCTCTGCGTTCCCGCAACCACCTGTGATGATCATTGTCGCTGTCATAGCAGAGATCAACACCAGAGTCGTCATCGCTGTTAGGCGATGAGCACCTAGCGAGTTTCGACTCGCTAGATCCTTTAGTGGGGACAGCTGTATCCCCATCACTTTGTTCGGAGTCAGAACTCCCGAACATTGCCCTCTTGGCAACACGCCATTCGGAAGTTGCCATCTTGCGAGATGTTGCATCAGCAACATCTCCCTGTTTCTTGCCAGATGACGCCTTAGCAGCATCTGTGGTCGAAGTCGGTACGTCTTCCGACCCTTGCGTAGTTGACGCTGCTAATGCAGCGTCACTGTGGTCACTCAACACCTCAGCAACTAGTGCTGAGGCGGAGGAAGAAGCTCCTTCGACGTTTTCAGCAGCGCTCTTTAGAGCGCCGCCGCGTGCCTTGACCATCGAGTCGATGGTCAATCAGTTGGTAAATGAGAACGACCAACAAGTGTCACCCATGATTGGACAAAATAAGAATTAGTATTGGCCAACCACCTTAAGTGGGGGGTGATGTAATGGGGTGCCATTACATAATTGATATTCAAGTTAGAATATCACAGTTTAATTTCAGACGCGTTGTCTGAAATTTAAATAAGAGATTATAAGTTATTATAATCTACGAAGGAAAAGTCGATTCGGTATAAATACCGAATATTGCAGGTTAACTAATAGTACAGTTAGTTGAATACTTGATATTATTATATTAATTAGGTAGTTACTATACTATTAGCCTCTAAACCACCCATTAAATAAACCCTCTTAATTTTGCGTTCTAGATAGCAAGTGAATATTTATATTCACTTTTAGTATATGATTAGTTGTTATCAACTAATCCTACCCCTCTTGTATTGCGCGCTTCCTTGCAATTACAGTGTAAGCCAGTAACAGTATCAGTCCTGTTACACACGACCTCGACCGGTCGCGCGTGCTGTGAGTGTTTGTAGCCAAAAGGAATACCTCCTTTAGCTACTCCCTTTTAAGGGAATACTTGTCTCAAGGCGTTCGTTAAGCCTAACAAGTAAACCAAGGGAAATATTGGCCCCGAGTAAGAGAGAACTCTCTTACTAAGCCATTTTACAAGGGCGTATCGGCTAAGTAGCGGCACATCGCCGCTTAAGGAAAGTCTTCCTCTGTGCGCTAGCCGCACCGGCTACATCCTAGGTAACTCAACATGTGTTGGTATTAGTGTTACCATGTGGTTACGCAAAAACATTATCGAGTGCATACGTACAAGTTTACAAAATTTCTAGATTTTCAGATGTCCAGATAAATGCCGGTGTAGTTTCATCTTCGAGGAAAATAAAAAATAAAAAAATACTCATTTCTGCTTGTTCGTCGGATTACAACAAGTAGCGGCAATCCAAATCGATTTGTTTTGTACGTGCAGTCGAGAAGCAAAATAGATCGATATTGTTGTGCATGTTTGACTAACTCGGGAAATGAGCAAAATGGCGCTAAACATGTCCTTCGGTTGTGCACAATATTGCATGTGAATGCTTTTTAATTTTGACTTGTGACACAAGCGCATGAATTGAAGACTGTCCAGCGAGATTTATCTGACGCAATTTTGCTTTTACGTTGTACACAGTCCTTGCTGTCAGCAGAGCCGATGGGTTTTCTAGTCGGATTGCCGCGGTTATGTGCTTTGGCGGAGCGCCTACCCAGTCCATTGATTCGATCTGTTTCGTTGCTGCACAGTCTAAGCGCCGACAGTATGGGTAGTCAGACAGGTCCTGGGCTGGTTCTTGACTGAGTTCAATTTTTTCGGCAACGCGCTTCAGACGCCAGAATGTGTAAACTTCGCAGAGCCCATTGACAGTCCATGGACAGCCTCGTAAGCATGAGTCTGTTTTACGCAAACGCTTGCCGTTCTAGGTCTCAATGAGCTTGCGTTAATGGCAACCAAGGTTTCAACCCAGCTTAACTCTACCGCGCTTTTTGTCTGAGTGCTTGATGACGATCGCGTAGCCAACGTTCATCCCAACACGTTGAACATACTCAAGAAGAGCATCGCGTGAAGAGAATACAAGTAAGTAGTCAAGCTCCACCCACGGAAATTTAACGCTGGTTAGTGGACTCGTTGGCGGTGGTGAGATAACTTAGGCTGTATTCTCACGGGTGGAAACATCTTCTTAGTCGCTCTCTGCTTTTTCATCTCTTGTCCTACTGCGCTCATGCTTAAAATTACCCGTTTAATCTTCTTTTGTCTTTTGCCCACGGACATTGCTAAGCCACCAACAGAGATTAAAGTAGTGCGTATCTGTGACTTGCTGAAACGCTAATCGTAGAAGTAAACCGGGCCACCGTTCTCACAGAGTTCGGCGATTGGTGGGCGGAGTTGATGGTTGCGCGATAGGGGTGTAAGCAAACGTGTTAAAAACAAGTTTTCAGGTTTTTCAACCGGTATGGCGGTTGTTTGGTGGTCGGTGGTCGGGTGGTGGCAGTTGCTGGAATTGTTTGAAGCCATTTTGTCTTTTACGTCTCTCCAAGATGATGAAACCCCATTGGCTGAAATGGGTGGGTACATTTTCGGTTACCTCTAGGTGTACATTTGTTAATATGTTTTGTATTTTAGGTAACTTTACATAATAATAATTCACTTTTCAATTTTAGCTCTAATCGACCCTTTGGCTAGAGCGGCTCCGCGTGGCACACGTCGCGCACAAGTTTTCCGGTTTCCGAGGTCCTGCCCACAAATCAGCCGATTGCTACTGCTGTAGGAAAAAAAACACAACACAAAGTAGTGCTTATGCACAGAGGTCTTAGACTACCTGGACTAAATGTTTTGACCTGGTCCTACCTGGTCAATTCAGGAGCTGTGTACGACACTGCCAATCAACGGCAAGATCGTGCGCGAACTCGCCGAGTCGCTTGCAATCACGAGAACGCGCGCACATCTTTTCAACTCATCCAAGCACAAAGTTTGAAAAAGGAACCTGTCAAAAGATGAGAAAAAAGCAAAATGCATTCAATCATAAATAAACGGGAAAATAATCCAGCCAATCAGTAAGGACAACATATGATCAAAAAAGATACTACGGTATTTCCAGATACCTGAAACTCCCGGCTACAGAGACTACCGTATTTACTAATACCTGAAACTGTCCGATTACAATGATTACCGTAGGCAAAACTGTGCGGTTACAGTCGTGCAGGTGATTTGGAGCATCTTGTACTGAAACACGTTAATCAAGATCCAGTCGTGTAATAAGGTGAGGATTTTTTTCGGGCTCTGCGTGTAATCCCTACATAACACGGCAAACTACAAGGATTATTGTTCCACATGTGTGCGCACGGTGTGATCTTTTTAATGATCACACCTCAGCAACGTGCAGTAAGAGTCCCGTCGGTACGACGGATACCACCTACTCTTGTCATGTACTAACTGTTGAAAGGTGTTTCCGTCCATCGTAGCACAGTAGTGTAGGAAAATTGAGGTCGTAGATGTCGAATAATAACAGCAATACTACCAAATCGTCTCAAGTTAATCTCTCAGCAACCAATACAGCTAGGTTGCGAGAATGACACCCGTAGAGAGATTATAACGTGTTTGACGAAGTAGATTGAACCTTGTTCAATGGAATGTGTATTGAGAAGTGATTAGCTAGCCTAACATGCATATGCATGAGGAGTTGAAGGTAGGGACGGTCTAAAGACCCCCACGTGAAAGACTAACCACCTCCAAACGAAGCTCCAAGTGAGTTTTAAGGCAGAAAGTACATTATTTCGGCCTAAATGACGTGTTTTTGTCCACTTGTGGCCAGCGCTAGACCGACGCCGTTGAACGGGTCAATGACGAATTTAGTGGCTCTGAGATGGCTCTGATGCGATGCGCGATGGAGTGTGAGAAACTCCATTCTAGGGAGATGCAAACGCAAAATTTGTTTCTACATTATACAATATTCGATTTAATTCCGTGAGTAGCTGGTGGGAGCTACTCACGGATTGTTGAGAGCCGAAAAGCAAAATCCTCTTCTTCATTCTTTGGTTAGTGACGTGGATGGTGCAAGAAGCATGCGACTGCACGGTTCTGATGTGTCCCAACTTATGCGTGTTCGTGTGCTGCATAGTTTACATGGTAGCCAACACGATGAATTTTAGCGTCACTTGAGAGCAGCTCGGTTAGACGTGATGGGGCCCCTCGCTACAGCATATACCGACTCGTATCAACGCCCGTATCCTCTTTTTCATGATATCCACTTTTTGCACGGGGCTGAGCAAGGATTTATCGTAATTAAAAATACTGGCGAGACGAAAGATCTTGGTCAACGAAGTATGCTCTGGAACAAACAAACTCCTTGGAAGATGCGCTATGATTACATGACCATGCAACTCAAATACCGTGATCCGATCCTGGTCCTGTGACGAGTGCTTTTGAATGAAGCAGCGCTTCGAAACGAAGTGAGTGAGAATTGGCTCTTATACGCCAAGCTAACGAGAAAGGAAGGGTTCATTCGTACGGGGACGGCCAAAAGCGCCGTGATGCATGCAGAAGCACTGGAGAATCGCTATGCACTTTTTGAAAAGGCCAAGCTACTCGTGCGGCAGGATCGGATGTATGAAGCCTTGCGAGTTCTTGAGCCTGTCGATATTGACGCGTCGACGTTTTTGGATGCGGACGTGCCAGACCTCAGTTTTGTGCCAAGCACTTGCTCCTGGCTACCAACTACATGCAACAGACTGGGCAGATAGCCGCCAGGAACACCCAAGAATCCAGCGCATACATCGTCGCCATAAACTGCGGCTCAACCACGACAATGCCATTGATTTGCTGCAACGCGCTCTCTAGCCGTCCAAGAAGAATAAAACAACCGACCAAGCCAGAATACAATTTTGGCTTGGTCCTACTGTTCAACTTATTACACTGAGAATTGTCTACGTACGTCTAGCAGATGCTCCAAACCGGTTATACCCAGGGTTATTTCTCATGTCCCACGGCGGCTGGCCACAAGTGGACAAAAACGCGTCATCTAGGCCAAAAAAATGTACTTTCTGCCTTAAAACTCACTTGGAGCTTCGTTTGGAGGTGGTTAGTCTTTCACGTGGAGGTGTCTAGACCGCCCCTTGAAGGTATACTATATCTCCAACAGCTGTTGTGTTACCTACATTACATATCAGTGCAAAAGAGGCAGTACTCAGAATCGAGTACGGATACCGTATTTTTAGCAGCTGAAAAGCCTACCTAATTTTAGTAATTAAAGTAAGTATACAGACTATTTTTAACACTAACAAAAACGAGTTAGGTACGCTTCGAAACGAATTTAACAAATCGAGCTAAAGGCAAGGTGGAAACGCGCAAATTTCGGTATTGGCGAGCGTAATTGGGGGAATTAAATTTTGTTTTTTTCCTTTGCTACCTACATGCCAACGCTAGTCACTTTCATTAACTTAAATTTTCCTTTTCCGTGACCTCGCTGAATATCCATCAATAACATGCGAAAATTTCAAAGCCGTCGACTTCCCATGCACTCAATGCAATAAACCGCACTTGCAACTGTCTCCGGGGCTACCACACTTAGCACATTTACCATGCGCGAGGCTTCCACTCGATGAGCTTTTCTCGTGTTTGATGGGCTCGCTTGGCGTCACCCTGATACTCTCCTCCTTGGTAGTGGTATGCTCACTTGACGGGGAAGTCGTCTGAACCGTCTTCTCGCCGCTACAGACGGCACAATTGCAACCTTGGCACGAACACTTATCCGCAGGGCAGCCACAACCACGACAAGCATCACGTCTGATACAGCATGAACGGCACTTACAATCAACGCACGCGCACTTATCGGCCACCGACTTGCAACTTGTGCACATACCGCAATTGTTACAGCACACTTGACATACGCATTCTTTGCACGAGCATTTCTTTTCCGATAATCCGCACGACGTACACTTTTCATGCATACCAGACTCATACTTCTCGGTCTTCTTGTGATCGCCACTTTTGCTTCTACTCCGGCTCTCGCAGCTAACACAACTGCATCGCTCCATCTCTTTCACAGAGGCACATCGCTTTAAATGCGCCATCTGTAGAGCCGATTGAGCCCACGCCACCCCGTGGTTGCACTTGTGGTCCTCCTCAATACCACCACATGACCGTTTCTCCGCGCAAGAATGAGCCTGCGATCCGCTATCACAGCTGAGCACGCCATAAATGACTGGTGTGCTTGACGTCACGTTCAAGTGCATAATTCCGTGAGCCACGGCTTCGCTCAACGTCTCGCACATATTCGTCGAGTCTTTCACGATGCAGCCAACGCAGATAACGGCGTCCGGACGACGGTTCGTATCCTTATATTCAATTAGCCGAGCGGCTGTATATGGCAGCTCGAAAGCGCCTGCGACCTCCACGACATGCAGGTCATCTATTGCTACGCCCTTCGCCAACAGCTCACTGGAACACGCTTCCACGAGCGGATGAACCACCTTCTTGTACCAGTGGCTGGCGACTATAGTGACTCGTAATCCTTTTCCACTGAGTTTACTCGTCTCGCAGGCACCAGCTCGCTCAATGAGCACGGGACAGTGCGTAGATTTTTTCTTGCCTTCATCTTGTCCACGATCATCACCTTCTCCGTGGTATTCGGAGTGCTTGGGATGGTCACGGCCATGAGAACCTTCAGAGTGTTCATCCTTCGATGTGCCCTTCATCTTTGCCGCGAATTTATCAAAGCCAGATGCTATCATTTTCATTAATGGGGTTCACCTGGACGAAAGACTACGTGCGAAGTGGCACAGATAGCTCAAGTTCAACTTCTCCATGAGCTTCAACGTTGAATACTATCAGATCCTGGGAGAGGTAAGATTCATACTATCCAAACGGTTGCATCTCATTGCCGCACTCTAAAATACCGTATTTCACATCCTTGTCGCTTCACATTAAAACTCCACAGTAACGCTCGATCGTTGTCTAAAGTTTAACTGCCTTAACTTCATCGCAAGAAAGTTCGCATAATTTTATCACTGCCGCCAATACATAATACAACCAACAAAAAGACGAGATATCAATCACTCAACAGATAGCAACGAACCTTCCCCAACGGCTCCATTCCGTGAATCTTTTAACCACCGTACGCATCAGTCTAGAAGAGAATTTCAAATGGAACTAGTGCCCAGTGTTGTCTCCTGCATACAGATCGTACACTGTGAACACTTTTACCCAGCATTTCGTGATCCTTAGCCTGAAGTTATAGCACCATAAACCATAACCTATTGTTAATTAGATCAGAAAACAAGCAATCATTTTACCACACTTAAGCAGGCACTCATAAAATCGTTAGATTTCGCATACCCACTCTGTTGGCTTTATTCACATAATCCGGCAGTGCGTCTTGGTGTCATCTTCCCATCGGCCATAGTCACAGCGGCTTAGCTGCAGGTTACGGAATTTTTTTACATTTTCAAAGAGAGAGGCAAAGGCTGAGAAAATGAGTTGATCGTGCGCGCGATGATACTTGTCGACTTCTGCTGATTCGACTGGAGTGATGTAGATGTAGGGAAGGCGTTGAATTGGGAGAGCAAATTGCAGAATGACTTGCTTTGGTTTTCCTCTTTTTGGTTGCGCTCTCTTCTACGTCTAGTGTCCCGCTTTAGACTACGACACCTAGAATACAGTGAATACAACTCGTTGAGCTGATTACGATATCAGCATTACGAAGATCATCCACTATCCCTATCCATGCGTGCGAAGGCGATGGACGAAGGCAGCTTGCTGGATCTGGACTATCGAACGCCTTGTCAGCGGGTGTCCTGAACGCTTGCTTGCTGGACCTTCACGGTCAAGCTTCTCTCGCCGTTGGATGTGGGCGCTCTCGTGATCAGACCGACGAGAGACTGACTTCGGCTGATTACGAGAAACTCGGGAGAGATGATGGGTACCTGGACCTGAATCAGGTCGCTTCATGAGAGACTGCTTACCCACCACAGATGCTTGACTCGTCTGCTGGCCTTGGAGTTGATCATCTGAGACAGGAAGCTGACATTCCCCGGCGTTGAATTGCGCTTGGTACGTTGCAGTGCACGCAACTCCTTAATTAGTCAGTGCAAATTCGCAACATGCTTCAAGTCACGCTCTCACTTCCAGGTGCATTCCGCCATCGGCTCATTGAGGCACTTGACAAGATATTCTGGCTTACGATTGAGCTGAGACTTGGCTAGAAGGCGTTCGACCACACGCATACCATCGTGTCGGGCAACTCGATTGGGGATTTCTTAGCCTGCGGACGTGAGCGGAAGCTCTCGGGTTGTTCAGGATATAGAAGCAACAAATCCACATTGAACGAGGATAGATGTCTTTGAGTCCCTTTGGAAACTTCAAACGCGCCACATTCTCGTTGACCATGAGCTCAATCTCAAACAGACCGACATATTGGGCCTTGAGCTTGGCCTTGGTGAGATTCGTGTGGTAGCTGATTTCTTCAATGAGAGGTGTTCGTTCTTCCGAAAGACTTGGTCGCTTGACTCGAAGTCAGCGTCCGCTCGACGCTTGTCATAATAACGTTTTTGTTTCTGCTTGGCATCGAGCAAACATTGACGGGCCTGCTCGACTATCTCACGACGTTCAACAAGCTGACGCGAAAATTCGACCTTTGAGACTGCTCGACTCGCTGTTAAAGACTCCATGGCGGCACCAGGACGATACGCTACTCGACCACATCAACTTCAAACGGCGTACAACCACATATTTAAGCCTGTACATATTGAAACGAACAAAGTCAGCCGTAGATCTATCATAGAAAATAAGATGTGTAAACGTACCAGTGACCCAAGTCTCAAGCGTCGTGAGTCGACATGAAAACCATTGGTGGACAACCTCGACATGCGCAAGGTAAGCGCTAAGTAGTAGCAAGAAAGATCCAGCAAAGAACGGCACCCATTATCCCACGATGAGGCGCAGATCATTGCGTTCAACGCCTACGATTCCATAGTTTTTCGTGTCTGCCCTTGCGCATACATAAACGCGAGCGAAGACGTAAAGCATTGACCCCAGCATACCCAAGATAGCAGTCCAAAAGTGAATGCGACTTGGGAAAGCCTACATACTGGTGTTTGAGTATCGGCTCGGTACCGTGGAAATACTCTTCTAGCCAGATCTCGAGGTTGTGGCAACAGTTAATCACTTCCAGGTACGTAATCGCGTGGTAAGCGAGGAAAAAGACGGCAGCTAAAGCAGGGGCGGATCCACACTTAGGTGAATCTGTTTGCCCGGTTCACGAGCGGCCGTATACCCACCATCAGCATGGGCTATGGCTTCACAAAATGGCACCTGTGAAGAACAGGGTGAAGGCCACAGTGGCACAAAGGCCTCCCAAGAAACTTAGCGAGAAAATCTTCCAATTCTTGTCATGCCACGCACATAGAGTGTTGTCATCATCTTACGATGCGCACGAGAGGACCAGACAATACGTTTCTGGTCCATTGTGAAAAAGTCCACGAGCGTAGGTGAGAAGACATCGACACCATAGTAAACCGAGTTGACACTGTCTGGGGCTGGAACAATAACCTCTTCACAGGCCACGCGTGAGTAAGACGACGAGACGTTCGAAGTGGTTGGGCTCGTGGCAGCGTAGCCACCGGGCTGTAGTAATGGCAAGTCTTTTTTGGCCACCATAGTCAATATCGAGGCAAATTCGAGACTTAGGGTGCAGGTGAGAGTGGTTGTTTCTATGCTGGAAAATATAGAAATAATTCCTGCGTACGTTCTGAGGTCGTAGGTTGAATATCTGACTGAGTTGGTGTACACGAGCTAAATGTACTTTGTGGCTAAAGGAGCTGCTGGGTATATGTGCTTACTAAAGGAATAGAAACTTAATGGCGTTTCTCAAGCACCAGCCGGAAGTTGTACAAGGATCGTTTTTATGCGAAGGGGATTGCGCAATGACGTCCGTCTTTGAATTTATGCACGACAATTTTTATAGTCCACACATGCTATTTGAACAGACTGAGGTACACGTATCAAAATTGAGGTACATGTAACAAGGGGGTGAGGTACACCTATCACTCCCCTGATTAAATTAGATTAGATCCTAAAACTTAATCTAAGTAAATGTATACATACATTCGAGTATTACCCAATTACATTTTGGGTAATACCCAATTTCCGTTCCTAGTCCCAAAATGGAAGACGTCCTCGCAAGCGCGGCCGTCGCGCATTTTCAACACTCCTTCTAGGTTATCCAGTAAACCACAACCGGTCATCATTAATCGCACTTAATACAATAGCTTGCTGCATGTCTTTTAATCTTGCTGAGCACATCCCTTCGCGTCCCTTCGGGACTAAAATTTTTACTCTGGTGTCGATAAGCTTCGTTCTTGACGCTTTATTTTCTTCACTTGTTGTCTTTATTGTCGCTTGATTGTCGCACATTAGAGTCATAGGTACCTTCAAGTTCATTCCAATTTCAAGCGCTAATTCACGTAAGCCCAAAAGTTCGCATTCCATTATTGAAGCTGCATAAAACTCAGCCTCCATCATAGACAGGGATACGCATGCTTGGTTCTTGCATAACGATTGCACCACAATACCATCCATGATTGCGACGCCTCCTGTTACAGATTTTCTATCCACTTTAGATCTAGCAAAAGCTGCGTCGCTGTATCCCAATATAGTCTAACGGGGCTACGTTCGGGTTACATTGAGTGTTGGTGTACATGAGTACACCGCGGTTGAGGTCAGTATTGGCCGGGTTGAAAGGTTTCGAACCTTTGTTTATTTTAACCAATCAGGGCAGGGGCCCTTGGTGTGGTGGTGTGTCAGCCATCCACGTGTCAGTACACAGGTGTGTACACTACATTTTAGCTAGGTACGAATTAGGAATATTCTACTTAGTATTACATATAGTTTATATTAGTTTAAATTAATTTAGGCTAATTATATATTAAATATATTCAGTTTACATTTCACTCTATCTCGCGGACGTGCGACCTCGACCGGTCGCGCGCGCAGTGAGTGTCATAGGTAAGAGGGATCCCTCCCTTTACCTACATCCCGTAAAGGGAATACAGCCGTTAAGGCTAAGTTGTAAACGAACCCGGGAATCTTGGTCCCGAGTAGGAAAGTTCTCCTACTAAGCCCTTCACAAGGGCGTATCGGCTAAGTAGCGGTAGTTACCGCTTTAATGAAGAGTCTTCCTCTATGCGTTTGTCGCACCGTGCGTATAAGCACCGGCTACATAGTCACTTTGTCACGTTTCTCATTTATTGCTTGGGTTTCCATGTTCAATTTCATGCTAGAAGTCCCTTTCAATAATCTTAAAATCCGTTTCGCTAAACTCCAATCCAAACTGGTCGGAGCATGTGCTCGACGTGTAGCCTTATGTACCTCAAACGAAATGACTGGTCTGGTACACCTGGCAATCCAAAGTAGGCTTCCAGTCATGGATTGAAACGTTTTCACACTTGGATTTCCATTTGTGTCATTTTTCTGTAGCAACAGATTCTCCTTAACAAGTTCGTCTTCGAACTCGTCTCCGATGGTTGTTATTACTCCATTTGCGTCATTCATCTTGTCTTCTCTTAGCAGATCGTTTACCATAACTTCTTGATAAAAAAATATCCATCTTCTTCCGTGTGCGTCACTCTCATACCTAAAAATTTGAGACTTCCCCGAGGTTGTTTACCTCTAAAATTTCCATTTCTTTGAAAAAATCGGAAACGCAATTCTTATCGGTGCCAGTCACCAACAAATCGTCCACATAGACTTCTACCACCACAATTATGCATTGACCTTCTTGTAGTATAGACACACATCGGTACAGCTTTTTGCGTATCCAAATTCCACCAATTTTCCATACAGTAAGCGGTTCAACAGTCTGCCTGTCTGTTTCAGCCCGTAAAGCATCTTCTTTAATTTTAAAACAACGCTTTTACGCATTTAGCTTCCATATCCTTCAGCTTGTCTTCGCTACTGGCCGTTCCACTTGGCATGTGAAGGTATATGCCATGTTCTTCCTCTAATACTTTTACGTAGGCATTAGGTATATCTCCATGTAAAGCTTTAAATCTCCATTTCCTCGACAACGCAGTATAAATTTCACAATCGCCATTTCCATCACCGCGGTAAACGTCAACTCGTACTCGGTTCCAAACGCTGCTCTTTTCCGCAGGCAACCAACCTGGCCTTGAATCTTTCCAGGTTTCCATTTGCGTCGGTCTTGGTTTTGTATACCCACTTCGTGTGAAGTGGTCTTATATCACTTGTTTTTGTAACATCCCAAACTTCGCTGCATTCCAAGGCTTCAATTTCTTGGTTCATCGCATCATCCAATCATCTCTCCTTGAACTCCTCTCGCCTCGCTATAATTTCTTGGATCACCATCAAGGATCATCTTAACTTCATCTCGCTTATCCTCAACGTCTTTTTTTGTCGATCGTTTTCCATTTGCGAACCCTTCTTTTTAGTGCACCCTCGCGTTTCGTGAATTTCACGCGTCCACCTTGATTCTTCTTTGTTTTCTTCTTGTTTGTCGTTTCTGTCGTCGTTCCTTTCGCAGCAGTCGAAACTCCTTCTCAACCTTGTTTTCTTTCAACAACTTATTCTTCGTCTTCATCGGTTGACATAAAGCTTCTCAGCTGCGCGTTTTGCCTATCACTTAACGTTTCAACGCTTATCATGTGTTGAATGACCGTGACTTTGTCAAGTCTCAAATATACCTCAAGACCTTTTGTTTCTTCACTTTTCCGACAAAAATACCAACTTGTGCCCTATGTTCGATCGAATTTGCACCAGGGTTCCTGTACATCGTACACGGCTACCCAAACGCAACAATCCCACCCCAACTTGGCTTAACTCCCGTCAAAACTTCGAGTGGCGACATTTCCTTCGAATTTTCCAAAGTTGTTGTGCGATTCAACACGTAGGCAGCGTATTCAACTGCATCTCCCCAAAACGACAAGTTTAAGCCACTAGCGAAAAGCATACACCTAGCCATTTACATCACCGTACGGTGCAAACGCTCGGCTTTACCATTACTCGCTTGATTGTTAGCCTCGCTAACTTGCCGTGCAATCCCAGTCCTTAGCACGTGGATCTTGCATTCAAAACCTTCGCTCAAAAATGCTAAGAAATGTTCGAATTTCTTTGCAGCCATGTCCTTGTTTTTTTTCAAGAAAATTCTCACGTAATTACTTTTGTAATCGATGAAGTTCAGGAGATATCGATTTCCCATCCGATATCTTAGTGATATGGGACCCTTTAAGTCGGAGCAAAAATGACGCCTCCGATCCTGTCAACTGGCGCTTACTCTCCTCTGTCCTTTTTGACTGCGCGTTCTTGGACTGTTTTCCTTGTGCACCTGCGAGGCAATTTCACCTGGTAAAATCAGTGATCTTGATACCCATAACTTGGGTCTTTAGCCATTTTCACGATGGTATCATAATTTAAATGTCCCATCCTGGTGTGAAATACATGAGTGAGCAACTTTGAGCATCTTGATTTCTCTAAAACTCGCTGTCGTTGGCACAATCGCACCCATCACGACATCTTCGAAATTTCCTCTCGAAAGATCAACTTTCACATCAATGGTTAGGAGTTTGTTGTTCATTTTCACATCCACAAAGCCCTCCCAAATGTCCCGCTTCACAAGGGCTCTTTTTTACATTTACATACGATAGCCGACACCCTTTGTCTCCTAAGATTCCATACGACAATATGTTTCGGGCTATCATTTCCACGCTAAACATGGTACTGATCTTCAACAATGTATCCTTCTTTCCACCCATTACATAAATGTATAGAGACCCTTTCTTGTTGATGCGAAGCTTTTTTCCATCAGTTTGGTAGCAGAAACCAGTGACCGTTTCCGCATCGCTGAGGGAGCTCAGGTTATTGGTCAGGTGTAGACTTGCACCGCTATCGAGAATCCACTTGTCCATTTCTGTGTTGGACCTTCTCTCAACAACCATGAGCGCGAAGTCTTCTTTCTTCGACTTCTTCTTTGGAAAATTCCATTTGATATGTCATTCATCACCGCAGGCATAACATGTCTTCGCCATCGAGGGTTTCCTTGTTCTTCCCAACACCATATTCACACTTCCGTTTGTGTTTGCCCAAGGCCCTTTTTCATCATACTCCACTGCCTGCGCGAACTGGCATAACTCTTCAGCTTGGCGCAGGTAATCAGGCCTAGTGTAACCATACTGGGAGATGAGTATCTGCCTCATCTCCGTTGCAGCGTGATAAATCATATTGTTCAGAACCAACTACTCACAATTCGAACCCACTGCTTCCGCAACAGCAGTAAAACATAAGTAACGGTCCGACCATGACCGGTTCGGATTCTTGTTGCCGGTGAAAAGCTTCATCCATTTTGCAGGCGTAATTTGACGATTGAAAACCGATCGCATCTTGTCCATTACATACCAGAGGGCAGGTGTTTCGCACCAGCATGCTTCAAACTGTCGATTGTAGAACGATTCTGGTAGACCAGCAAGATATTGGCCAAGCAGATCCACTTTTACATCCTCCGGCATTGGAAACCTCAGGCCACTTCTGCAAGTCTAATTTGTCTCAGAAATTTCCGCCCTTAAGCCTGAAATCCGAACCGATACCCTTGTATTTCTCTGTCCCATCAAACTGCCTAATTTGTAGCCTATTCTCTTTGGCCGATGGTTTTCTCACCATACCATATCCTTGCATCTGTATGTTCTGTTGTTCTGCATTTTCATTTTTTGCTGTTGGTTTATATCCGGGTGGCGTTCCTGCACATCATATCCATTTTGAACCACAGGGGGTCTTCCCTTCGAAAACGCATTCTTTCCCGCATGAAATATCTCTTGAAAACTTTGTTTTACTTTTAATCGAGTCAAGAAAGTCATTTTTTCTTCTACACTGTCAGTCAGCGAAGCCCTGCTCATCCTTGTGTCCACATTGGGGGCGTGGACTGCAGCTCTCTGGGTGTATTTCCCCCAGAGCCTTCAAACTTATCCTGTCGATCAATGATCGACACGAGCGTCTGCATCACTCCCGACTCTTGACTTTTTGACTTGTCCCTTGATTTCTCTCCAGGTCGCCGCGATCATTCCTTGGGCTCATAACATGTTCAATTTGGTGTGTATCAGTCATCTCGCTCGAGGCTTGCGCGTTTTAGCCATATAAATAGCATACTAAGCGATCAATTAATGACAAGATATACTCCAATAACGAAAACCAAACATCACATTTATTAATTAACGTTATCCCCACTAAATCCACTTTCACAACGTGATGCATAACCACAACCACCACGAGAGAAAGAAACGAGAAAGCCAATATACCGTAACAGCCACAAAAATTCTCCAAGCGAGATGATCCACCCGAAAAGAGAACTAGACAATTAGTGTGAAAAAGTAAAAGTGATTAAATTAGATTAGATCCTAAAACTTAATCTAAAAAAATGTATACATTCATTCGAGTATTAACAAATTACATTTTGGGTAATACCCAATTTCCGTTTCCTGAAAAGCCGCTAGTCCCAAAATAGGAGGTGTCAAACCTCGGGTAAACCAGAAAAATAAAAGTATTTTTACCCCGAGTTATCTGTACGAATAATTTGAACCTGGGGTTGCCCTTATCGACCCTTACAAACCTTGAGTGCCGATCCTATAAGACGGGTGGAAGGGGTTGTATTAACTGTTATCGGTGCTGGCGTACACGGTGGCGTAAACAACCGCGGAGCTGAACACCCTGAGAACCTCACAACCACACACAATCATACAACTATGACAAGTCCGAAAGCGACCAAAAAAGTACTGGCCATCACAAACCACGCGTCTAAACAACGCACCTGCCGCGCATGCTGTGCGAGGAAAGGTTCGAAACTTTAACCGTAGCATTCTGGTTTATATAACGCGCCAGTTCTGAGAACATGGCCTTTTTGGTTGGGTTGTTCGCCGTCCCCACCGCGGTTTTTCCCTTGGGGGCGGGCGGCCGGAACCCTGGCGTCGGGTGAAGCCAAAGATAGCAAAGAATCAGCGGTGCGCTTCAAAACAGAGCACTTTACCTCATGCTGCAGTGGTTAGAGGTCCCCGAAAACTTCGAGCGGCTCAACGGCGCAACCCCCAAGGGAAAAACCGCGGTGGGGACGGCGAACAACCCAACCAAAAAGGCCACGTTCTCAGAACTGGCGCGTTATATAAACCAGCATGCCACGGTTAAAGTTTCGAACCTTTCCTCGCACAGCATGCGCGGCAGGTGCGTTGTTTAGACGCGTGGTTTGTGACGGCCAGTACTTTTTTTTACTCTGAACCGTTGTTATTGATAAGAGAACCACCTAAAGGCCTACCGGCAGGCACGCGGTCTGGCGACGGCGACGGGGCTCGGCATCACCGAGCAGGACCAAAAGAAGGGAATCGACACCTTGGAGAAGCAGGAATCGCTGTGCATCTTTTTTAAGAGGATGTACGATCTCTTCGAGCGCCTAGACAACGTGACCCCAGCGTTCACTGTGGATCTCGGTTCTCTTGCCGGGGTGAAGGCAGTGGCTCGCGCACCCTCACCTACAAGCTCAGAAGGCAACGAACAGGTGGTACCCAACTCTTGTCCTGGGACCCCGGTCCACGAAGGCGAGCCTCAATCCCAGGGTCGAATGAGCAAGCCGAGGCTTCCAAGGCCAAAGAACACAGCGAACTCCAGGCTTCTGCGCCTGAACACGGTGACGCGGGATTCTGTTCAACGGTTCCGTTCATAGTCGGTGATACCGACACTGAGGATCTGCCGGAAACGACCAGTGAGCTTGTGGAATGGGCCACACGCAGGCTGGAAGAACAGGCCGAGGAAGGGTCCCCTACTTCTGTCGCTGAGGAAGAATTGCTGGGGGAACCGATGGGAACCCTGGTGATCAATGCCAAAAACGATCAGGAGGATAGCGTTCAACCTGCCACCCCAGCAGAAGATCCAACCACAACGCCGGCAGAGGCCTCAATTCAAGAAACTCCTGCAGTGCTGGAGCAGACCCCGGTCCCCACGACCGGCGCGGAAAAGCGGCGTGCCGAAACGCCGGTTACTGCCACCGCAAAGAAGTCTCGTCGTTGTCCGACCGCCAGCGAGGCATCAAAATGCCTCGAAGGTCTCTTCGAAAAAAGAGACAATCTCTGGATGACTTATCTTCAGTCAAAGGAGAGCAATGCGGGAGAGGAGAGACGGCGCTAGCGCTACCTTGATGAGCGGCGCTTGGAAATGGAGGAGAAGAGATTTGAACTGGATCTCCTGCGCCTGGAGAGCGAGACTCAACGATTCATGCTCGAAGCCGAAGAAAAGAAGAGAAAGGAGCGTCAGGCGTTCATTCTCCAGCTGATTGCTAGCGGGAAGAGTAAAGAGGAAGCTGAGGCACCTCTTGCCTTGCTTTAAGACATTGATATTCGATGTGATATTCAGTTCCGCACGCCATGAACCTCACTTACAACCTGGGAGTACTGCTACCCTCTTCCGCGCGCCTACTTATTGAATACGACGGTACATAATTTTCTGCCATCCCGAAAGTTCACATTTCAACACTTTTTCCACCTTATCCTGCAGTTTGTCCAGCACAGACGCTTTCACACGACGCAATAGAAATGGACGCAACACTTGGTGCAGCCGATTAATAATGAGCATGTGTAACGGGGTTACATTCGGGTTACATTTAGTGTTGGTGTACATGAGTACACCACGGTTGAGGTCAGTATTGGCCGGTTTGAAAGGTTCTGAACCTTTGGTTATTTTAACCAATCAGGGCAGGGGCCCTTGGTGTGGTGGTGTGTCAGCCATCAACGTGTCAGTACACAGGTGTGTACACTACATTTTATCTAGGTACGAATTAGGAATATTCTACTTAGTATTACATATAGTTTATATTAGTTTAAGTTAATTTAGGCTAATTACATATTAAATATATTCAGTTTATATTTCACTCTATCTTGCGGACGTGCGAACTCGACCGGTCGCGCGCGCAGTAAGTGTCGTAGGTAAGAGGGAGCCATCCCTTTTGTAACGGGGTTACATTCGGGTAACACTGAGTGTTGGTGTACATGAGTACACCGCGGTTGAGGTCAGTATTGGCCGGGTTGAAAGGTTTCGAACCTTTGGTTATTTTAACCAATCAGGGCAGGGCCCCTTGGTGTGGTGTTGTGTCAGCCATCCACGTGTCAGTACACAGGTGTGTACACTACATTTTAGCTAGGTAAGAATTAGGAATATTCTACTTAGTATTACATATAGTTTATATTAGTTTAAATTAATTTAGGCTAATTATATATTAAATATATTCAGTTTACATTTCACTCTATCTTGCGGACGTGAGACCTCGACCGGTCGCGCGCGCAGTGAGAGTTATAGGTAAGAGGGATCCCTCCCTTTACCTACATCCCGTAAAGGGAATACAGCCGTTAAGGCTAAGTCGTAAACGAACCCGGGAATCTTGGCCCCGAGTAGGAAAGTTCTCCTACTAAGCCATTCACAAGGGCGTATCGGCTAAGTAGTGGTAGATACCGCTTTAAGGAAGAGTCTTCCTCTGTGCGCTAGCCGCACCGTGCGTATACGCACCGGCTACATCTGGTAGCACTTGTAGTCAATCCAACACCTGTGTTGGTAGACTAGGAATACTCTGCAAAGGATGAATCAGGACGATTGGTATAGTTTGACCCTCGTCCAGCAGGAAGCCTTTAAAAGGCTGTTACCCTTAACGGGGGAAGAAGGCATGAAGCTCCTAGTGGAGCAGGGTCTTGAGGCCGTAAAGGAAAGGGTAAATGCCCTCATCGCTCATGAGGCGAGTTGCGGTGGAGGTCATTCCACGGGGGTGCGTCCTCCATTATCGTTTAAGATAAAGGAGTTCACCGGAGAGAAGGGTGACAACCTTTATGTTTGGTTGCGAGAGGTCGAAACGGCCTTCGCCACAGCGAACATGGCCGCTGATCACTTGCAATTGGGACTTGCATTGACCCATCTTACGGGCAAAGCCCGTGCATGGGCGTTTACATGCTCGGAATCAGTCACGGACGTGTTTCCAACATGGGAGGTCCTTAAGCAGAAGCTCATGAACATGTAAGCAACGCCTGATCTGGTTTTCCAGAATCAACTGGCGTTCCTGAGGTTCCGTCAAGGCACTAAGGACCTGGAGATTTATATCCAGGAGCTTAAGACCCTCTTGGCAGGGATGTACGCGAAAGCGTATTCAGACGATGTTTCCATCCCCGTCTTCATGGGAGTCCTGAGAGAAGAGCCAGCACGTTCGGAATTGTTCCGATGCCGACCCCAATCCCTGGAGGAGGCGTTCAAGATGGCGTTCAACGCCGAGAGGAACTTCCGTTTCTCTAAGGTGGGTCCTGAACCCATGGAACTGAGCCAGGTCGAAGCGGAGGAGAAATCTCCCGCTAAGAGGCACTCTGACTATTTTCCACAGAGCTTTGAGGCAGAGCTCTTAGCCATCTTGCAGCGGCGTGGGCCGCTGAGATGATTCCTGTGTGGGAGCATGGATCATCTGAGGAACATATGTCCGAAAAATCCCCAGCGAGACACTCGCTACAAGGGACTAAGGGTGGGGAAAAAGCCCTTGTACAAGCCGTCGGGAAACGACGGCTCCCAGTAGGTGCGGGGCGCCCTACTGGGGGACCCCTCAGTGCTGTTAAGCCCCAGGGTAGGGGACGACAGCACAAAGCCCCGAGGGAAGCGGTGCTTTCTAGCACCGAGTTGGTGTACCAGCCAGGTTTGCTGGTAGTCCTTGCGAACGTGAAAGGCTTTGATAAACCTTGGAGAGTCTTGATAGACTCTGGAGCGTCTGAAAATTATGTCGGACGATCTTCTGTGGAGAAGAGTCGGCTGTATGCCGAGGACCTAGAGGCACGTTCTCGTGACGTTGTCACGGTCCGTCTTGCGACGGGCGTACAAGTTTCTGTACCTAAGGTCTCGATTGACCTTAAGCTGAAGTTTGCAGACTTCGACAGATTAGAACATTGCCTAGTCCTGGATTTGGACTCGAGGTATGACCTCATTCTGGGTATGAAGTGGCTGGAACGCCACGAGCCATGGATATACTGGAAGTCTAAGTCCATTGGCTCAACGCACCCGCGGTCGGGTGAAGCATTGGCGAGTCATGAACCCACCTTTGCTCGATCGCAAAAGCGATTCTGGCGTGAGATTCCAGATATTGGGATGTCTGAAATGATCATTCCCAATGGCGTTAAGGAAGAGTTCCTTAACGAGGGGGATTCGGCGGTTAATCCCCGCGCCGATATAGGCGAGACTGGTGAGTCGCCAGTGATAGAGGTGGATTCCTCTGAGAGTAAGCGCGAGGCGCTTAGAGAAGAGACCCGAAGTTCGTCTCTTCTACAGGTCGGAATTGATTCCGACCACGCCGTGTCCGGCGAACAAGTTACGACTCCAGTGGTAGGGGTAGAGACCCCTGTGGTTAAGCGCGAGGCGCTTCCAAGCGAAGAGACCCGAAGTTTGTCTCTTTCGCACGTCGGAAATGATTCCGACCACTCCGTTATAGGCGATACCGGCGAGTCACCTGTGGTAGAGGTAGAGAACTCTGTGGATAGGCGCGTGGCGCTTCCAATAGATGGGGCAATTGACTCCACCCATCTGGGTCTCGGGATGAGTCCCGAGGTCAGTAGTCAGCTGTCCTACAGGATGCTGAATAGTGTGACAGGTGTTGTCACAGAAGGCGTAAGCCTGGAACGGTTTCCCGGGGTAGGCGAACTGTTGTCGTTGGAGGAGATGTCCTTCAACGAGTTTGAGACTGCTTTGAAAGCAGATGAAATTGACGAGGTCGTCGTGTTGCGTCCGGAAGAGGAGTTGAACTCCTCATCCACGATGGACGAGTCAGTTTTGGTGCAAACTAAACAGGCATTGAATGCCCGAAGCGGCCTCAAGATCCTTGCGGATCCTGAGGACCCTTACCATTCCTTATTGAAGGAATTTGGAGATGTCATTAGTGACAACCCGCTGATGGGGTTACCACCGGATCGGGGAGTCCGACATGAAATTGATTTGGTTCCTGGAACCAAATACTGCGTCACTAGGCAGTGGCCTCTCCCCAAGGAGCAATGCGACGTCATCGACGCATTCTTCAAGGGGAAAGAAGAGGCAGGGATGGTACGGGAGAGCAAGTCTCCTCATTCATCTCCCACCTTTTGTGTTCGTAAACCGAACGGAAAGTGGCGCATTGTGCATATACAACAAGCTGAATGCAGCTACTGTGCCCATGCAGACTCCGATTCCTCGGAAGGATGTCCTCCAGAACAATATGGCTGGCTGTACTGTGTACAGTGCCTTAGATCTGGTGGACGGGTATTATCAGGTGCTCATGCGAGCGTCCGATATTCCGCTGACAGCGGTTAGCACGCCTAGTGGCATGCTGTGGGAGTGGCTTGTTATGCCACAAGGGCTTTCAAATGCACCAGCGACTTTCAATCGCTCGGTGACTCAACTCTTCCGCCCTCATAGGAAGTACGCTCAGACGTACTTCGACGATATATTCGTTCATAGTCGCGCAGAAGGCGACTCGTCTGATGTTCAGAAGCACCTGATACACTTTCGAGCGGTGCTCGAATGTATGCGAGAGCATAAGTTATATGCGAACGCATCCAAATGTATATTTGGTGCTGAGGAAATTCCTTTCCTCGGATGCTTCATCGGTAAGGATGGAGTGCGGGCGGATCCCGCGAAGGTGAAAGCCATTGTGGAGTGGCCTTCGCCTGTAAATCTTAGAAATTTACGGAAGTGGCTTGGATTAGCCAACTATCTCCACAAGTACAGCGAGAACTACGCTGAAATGGCGAAGCCATTGACCGACCTTCTTAAGAAGGATGTTGATTGGTGTTGGAAGAACAAAAAACAAAACGCTTTCGAAGCGGTTAAGGGAAGCTTGTTAAAAGCTCCCGTTCCTGCTCTCCCAGATTCTGGGAAACCATTTAGTGTCGTCTGCGACGCCTCCGATTTTGCAATCGGATGTGCTTTGTTACAAGAAGACGATGCAGGAAGGGAACGCGTGATTGCGTTTGAGTCGAGGCAGCTTAAAGCTGCGGAACGGATTATCCCGTTCATGACAAGGAGCTAATTGCTATGAAGTATGCTCTTGTCAAATTTAGGGTTCACCTACTTGGCTCAAAGCCGTTCGTGGTTTATACTGACCACGCGTCCTTACGGACAGCGACAAAGTCGCCTCATCTCTCGCACTGATGGCACGTTTGCTATCCTTCTTTGCGGAGTACAACTTTGAGGTTAAGTATAAACCTGGCAAGCAGATAGTGCTTGCAGACGCGTTGTCGCGTCGTCCCGATTACGAGCTCGCTCACGCGACATTCGTCACCTCGTCTGTGGTGGATCTCATACGCCAGGCGTATGAGAAAGACCCACAATGTACGACGCTTATCCGCGAGTTAGGTGAAAAGGGTCTTGGCTCGTCTGAGCCAACCCTGTCAAGTCGAGATAAAGCTCGTTTACACCGTTACAGGTACTGTGACGGTCTGCTATTTTATAGCACGAGCGCGGAGGACACTCCGCGGGTGGTAGTTCCTAATAATGAGAAACTGAAGTATAGAGTCCTCTTTGAGGCACATGACGCCCCTACCGGGGGTCATTTAGGTCGGGATAAGACCTACAGCGCTTTAAGCGCTTTGTATTGGTGGCCCAATATGTATAAGTGGGTCGGTGCGTATATACGCACCTGTGAGACGTGTCAGAGGGTTAAACCCTCTGCAAGTTCAGCTGCGCCTTTGGCGAGCTTATCGGTTCCAACGGAGTGTTGGAAATCCATTAGCATGGATTTTTATCTTCGGTTTTCCGAAGGATAAGGCCGGTAACACCGGCATATTGGTCTTTGTAGACCGATTGAGCAATATGGCTCACCTGGCGGCGGTGCCAGAGTCCATAGATGGACAAGGAACAGCGAAAGTGTTCCTAGACCGTGTCTTTCGACAGCATGTCTACCCGATTCCGTTGTGTCGGATCGGGACCCCCGTTTTACGGGACAATTATGGGGAGCGTTGTTTAAGGTGCTAGGCACCAAGCTCCTCATGTCCACTGCGGATCATCCACAGACGGACGGTCAAATGGAACGCGTTAATCGTGTTGTTGAGGATATTATCCGGAGTTTATGTCCGGATTCTTCAATGAGTTGGAGTGAGATGCTTCCTATGGCCTAATTTGATATTAACAATTCGGTCCATGCATCTACGGGGTTTACCCCGTTTTACGTGAACGGATTAGTGAATCCGAGGGTTCCGTTGACGCCACGTGTGTGTGGTCCAGGGCTTGAGGGGGGAGGATTCCTCGATGCCAGCCCTGTATCTGTGCGAAAGCACATCGATAAGTTTTTATCGACGCGCCTTAGTGTCTTACGACACGTCTTCGATGCTATGTAGGAAAGCCAAGACAAGCAAAAGGAACAGGCCGACCGCAAGGGTCGGCGTAACAAAAGGGCGTGCAAAGTAGGAGAAAGTGTTTTATTAAACGCTAAAAATCTTCCCACGCATGCAGTTTCCAACGTGTTACGGAATAAACTGCGCCCCAGGTTTGTGGGACCCTTTAAGGTACTAACCAGCAAGGGCTTATCGTGTACCTTGGACATCCAGAAGGTGATGCGTACGCATCCAACCTTTTATGTCGGTATGCTTAAGCCATACCAGGACCCGGAGGCGGGCCCCCTCCTGGAGGAGGGTGGAAAGGCGGATAGCCGTAAGGCACCGCAGATGCGAAGTAAGCCCGAAAGGACTAAAATGCGACCACGAAGATCCGCAACGGTCGTCTCGAGAGAGGCAAGTCGCCTCTAGAAGCGATCAGTGGCATCCCGCTCATCGCGGATCCCCTCTTGGAGATCATGGATGCGAAGCCTGTGTCGATCACAGCGCTCGCGAATCTCACGTCTCAATTGCGCGACCTCCTCCTCCAATGCTTGATGCGGAGGGTACTCCACACTTTCATGTAGAGCGGCTGATGGCGCGACGACATAATCTGGGTCAAACCCAGTATCTGGTGAAGTAGAAAGGATATCCACACTCACAGAGTTCGTGGGAGTTCGAGACTCCCCTACGGCAGTGTGGTGGAGTCAAGTTCGAAATCGAATACATTTGTATCGACAACCTGATCACCACCATCGTGCCCAGCCTTCCAACTTACGGGGGGGTACCCCGCGGACCTCCATTCGAAATCTGGTCCGATCGTTCGCTGCGGGCAGACGACTGGTCATCGTCCAAAGACACTTGGTCCGATCCACTTAAGTTCATCTCACCTTGTGTACCCGATGGAATGGGCTAGTTACACACTCGGTGGATCGGG